>VWYK01130934.1:2943-26797 GCA_013399775.1 Semnornis frantzii | reverse complement strand
CTCACAGTGTCTGGGAGGATTTGCTGCCCGCACGTTTTTGTTTCTGCCATCTCTGGCACCTTGACTCTCTTCAGATATTGGTATTTCTTGATACTGTGTGTTTTCTGCCTTCTCACATTTAGATCTAGCAGGGTATCATAACTGAATGCTGCAGTTTCCAGCCAGTAATTGCATTTTCTAGTGTTACTGTATCTGTTGCTGTGTTATTTTACTTTCAAAAAATCTTACAGTGATGAGAAACCTGCGCTAGGAAATTGGACTGTAAACACTGGTGCTAATCAAGGTTTAGTGCCTTGCAGGTTAGTTAAAGACCAAAACCTTGGGTAATTTTCTGGAGAATTGTGCTTGAATTGTGTAACTAGTTTATTACTTGTAATCCATTGCCTAACGTTTGTGGTTAAAGTGCTGAACTAGAATTTCTCTATAAATATTAGCGCAGGGTATTCTTTATTTATACTAAATAAATCGAAGCAAATGACTTGAACTTTCTTCCAGTGTTTTGACTTAAATAACTGGAAATGTACAGATTAACACTGAGTCACATTGAAGTCAGAACTTCAAAACAAATGATACTCAACTGATCAACAGCAGTAATTTATGAAAGTGCAAATGTACATTTAGTAACCTTAGAACAGTAATATTCTTGTAATTTAATGATTGAACAGCACATGTAACACTATCACAAAAACCTCATTCACTGGGCAGTTTTTCCATGAATTCTGTGATTTCCTTGATGAAGCAGAAATAATTTTAATCCAAGAATAATTTGATTTAAAAAACAAAACAAACCCAACCAACCAAAAAAACCAAACCAAAACAAAAAACACCACCAAACCCACACCACGAGAGAGTAGGGAGGCAAGCAAAAGCAAGTTTAATATAGCAAGACCTGTGGATGGAACAAAACTGTTTGAGATATATTATCCTCACTGTCAGCAAGTACAGATTAAAGCTGACTTTGCTCCTGTAAGCAAATGTTAATGTTTTTATAGGAGGGGTATCTCTCAGTGACACGCTCTGTGTGCATATTTACTGTTAGGTGTTAAAGTGCTCTGTTAACAGTGAAATGTGGCATTCTAATGCCATGGAGTGTAAATAATCTGGAGATTTAAAGGTCACAAGAACAATGTATAGAAAACATAATTATGTTTTAAGGCAAGGAAGCAATTGAACCTTAATTAAACGTAACTTAAATTGTAATTTATGGCTAGGTTTATTTTTTTTTAAGTAGGCAGCACTTCTGGTTGTATGTGGGATATGAAAGGGTGAATGTTTTAATATTTGAAGAGGAACTTTTTCCACAGTGTAATTATATGTTATGAATAAAAACTTCATGAACAATTGTAGAACTTTTTGAAGTGGATTTCATTCACTGTGAGTAGGAGCTTAAGAACATGCTGAGGTGCACATGGGATGTGTTAGACTGTCTGTCACCAGGCCTTGGCTGAGGTGGTGTTGGTTCCTTGGTGTGCTAATCTCTACCTGCTCTTACCAAGTGGGAGATCTCCAGCACAGAGGCTGCTGGTTCAGGCATCTCCTGAGCCCAAAGTGGGCTCTGCTGTGGGTATAACAGCATTTTTGGCCAGCACTATTGTGCATAATGTTAGAACATAGCTTCAGTGAAGCAGTTGAGATTTTTGATGAATCGCTTCCACTAACACACTGCTAGGTACCTTACGTCAGACTATGCTTTAAAACACCTTTTTTTCCTTGGCTTTAGCTTGAACAGTCTTTGCACAGCATTGGTGCTGATCGCTGTGTGTTCTTAATCCTAATTTTTTACTTTCTTTAGCTCTCAGACCACATGAAGCAGTCTGTACAAACTCTTGAGGTTTACATAAAATCAGGAACTATATACTTGCTGAATTAAATTGCTCACTTAAGGTATTTTTGTCAGTATGTAATAAAAGATGTTTGCTCCAAGTGCAGGTTGATGCATTTTGAGAACATAAGCACAGAAGTGATTATTTGTAAGCACAACCTGTAAATAAGGGTAAACTTCAGTGTCTAGATCTTTTTTCCTGACCATAGTCTATAATGGCTTGTCCATTTGTTTCCTGTACTGAAGTATTTATTAGTACCTGTATTAGTGTATTTGCCCACTCTGGTACATAGCATTTAGAACTAGCTTTAAAAATCTTTCCTTTGGAAGTCATGGTTGAAAATGAGAGGGCAATATGAAAATAGTTATGTTAACAGCTGTGATAAAATGTGATAAATTATAAAATAGTAATTGACCTACAGGGTTCTAATTATGCTCTTTCTCTTAACATGGAAACATATTGTGATTATTTTTTAAATTCACTATTTAAAGTGGAAAATTGCATTCCTGGCAGGCAAGAAAATCAAGAAGCTGTGCTATCTACGCTGCTGGCTTTGACTATTAATCAGATGTATTTTATCTCCCAGCTTTTATCTTTGTTCATGTCTCTTTTTTTGTTGTTGTTGTTTTGTTTTGTTTTTGTTGTTAGTTTTTTTTTTCTTTACATCACTATATAGGAATCCCTTATATAAAAGGAACATGAAATTAACAGGTAAGGTAGCAAAAAGTAGTGTTATATGTTTATTAAATTGTTAGATGTTATGCACGCACGTTACGCATCTTGAGCTGTATTCTTATACCACTTAGCTGCGTCGTTGCACAGATGAATTACTTGGGGTGTGCTTTAAGACTGTCTGCACTAACAAGGCTCACTCCCACGACCAAGAACACAGAAAGCTCTGAGTTGAGATAAGGAGAGTTTAATGAAAGCAGTCTGTCTAAAACCGGGACAAGGTGTCATTAAAGCTGTTTTCCTTATGTTAATAATGCTAAGGGTTTCAAGTATTTGTCAGGTCATGTGCAAGTGTAATAATAAATAAAAAGNCATGTGCAAGTGTAATAAGAAATAAAAAGAGTAACAATAATAACAACAATAATAACGACAGTAATAGTAATAACAATAGTAATGAAAAAGTGTAGTGGATTGAGTGTTTCATTACTTATTAAAACTCATCAAGTTAAAAACCAAACCAGGTAAATTAATCTGTTTATTGGTGGTTTGCGGTTGTTTTTGTTGTGTTTTTGTTTGTTTGTTTTTTGGGTTTTTTTGCTTGGTTGCTTTTTTCACTTGTCTCTTCTTAATTTTTCTTTTTTTTTCCCTTCTCTTTTCCTTTTTTTTTTTCCCCTTTTTTTCTTTTTCTTCCCCCACCTTTTTTTCCCCAGTGGTGAGCATGGGGAGTATGTGAAAATATTACACTTTGGAAGTGATTTAAAAGACTTTGACCAGAACCATCTGTTCCCACCTCCTAATCTTCAAGTTGCTCTTGAAAAATAGACCAGGCCTTATCTCAGGGGAATAGTGGATACAGCTATCTGCAACAATAATAAAATGTAAAAATATAAAACGTACAGATTCTGGAAGCTGGGGGATCTGTAACAGCCTGCTTTTGCTTCTGGATAGTTTTGCAGGTCTGACTGCCTTAGTGGAAAGGAGAACATCAGATGCATATGGGAGGGAAGTCACATCTTTGTGTGTTGGACAGTGTGGCATATGTACGATGACATTTGCAGAGGAACATAATCATGTGCCACATGCTCACATTCCCACCTGACAGAGAGAAGCTTCTACTCCACAAACTTCCTCCTCTTGGACCAAGTTGGGAAAATGCTCTGTTATGGCACATTTTGGTCTAAAAGTGGGTATCTGAGAACAATCTTCATTAAAATAATAAATAAATGCCCTGCAAGGCTTAGTGTAGGGATGATGCTGTTTGAGTGATAGTTTCATGAACAAATGCCCTGCTGCACCTTCTTGATACAGCTGGTCACAGAATTCTGTTGCCAGCAAGGTGATTTTAAAGGTGAATGGGGACTCCTCGGGGCTGATGCCTTGTGTCAGTCATTTTGAATCCAAAGCTTTATTTTAAATGCCCTGTATATATGTATTGAGTCCTCTATGGACCCTTTTACCCCCAAATGAGGAATGCATTCCTGCATAATAGTCTTTTTAACGCCAGAATCTCCTCTCTACAAATCTCTAGCTTTTTTCAGGTCCTTACTCTAGAAACCCACACTTTTGTGGCTTGTACATCTGTAGCTAATGTGCTGCTGTTCTTTGAGCTAGCTCGTTTAGAACAAACCTCTGCAGAGAAGAATATCCATCTCCCTCTAAGAAACTGCTTTGTTTCATAATGAAAAGCAACAGTTAAACTGCATCAACAAGGTGGAATGGTATTTTGCTTGTCCCTTTGGATGGTGCTGCTAATGTAGGTGTGAAACTCCATGTACGAGGATTGTAGCTTCTCTGTGCCACTGCCTTTGTAAGTTCTCGACAGTTGGACTTGATGATCTTAGAGGCCTTTTCCAACCAAAACAGCTCTATGGTGCTATGATCTGTCACTGGGGCATCCTACAAGTATTTTGTATGGACCTTTCATCCTGTACATGGAGAAAGCAAAAAATTCAACATATGTTTTCCTGCTTCAAAACATGAGCTGCAGTGTGGAGGTTCAAACGTGGGCTCGTGTCAGAAATGCATGGGCTGTTTCTCCAGAACATACATGTTACAGCTCTTTAGGCATAATATGTGTCACATGGAACACTTTAGAAAGTGTGCTCACATGTTCTAACGACTAGGTTATGTTTATCAAACTGTTCTGGAAAAACAAATCCTTTGGTGCTTTTCAAGTGTTGTGTTCTGTGGGAATAATTCAGACTTTCCAACATTTTAACTGCTTTTGCTGTTTCAGGCACTATTATTAGCAGGCTTCAGTTGTGACATGGCTGTACCCCATGCTCATGGGGATTGCTTGATGGGTCATTTCTGGTTTTTTTGGTTGGTGTTTTTTTTTTTTTTTTTAATTAAAAAAGAAAGGGGGGGGGGGGGGAAGATATTTTTATTACTACAACTTCTATGTTTGTTTTGGTTTGTTTTTTAAAATTCTCCCCCTGCCAGGACAATGATGCACATCTCCATTTGAGTTACAGGTGTGTATAGCACTTGGTGGATCTCATCAGATCAGAGCTACACTTGGCATGTCTCTGATAATAACTAGAACCTGGTCGAAGGAGGGAAGGGTGGTTTCTCATCCCTCTCCCCTCACTGCAGGAGGAGAACTGATATATGTCTTGAACAGACACCAAAACACTACTTGCGTTGTTAGGCAGTGATGTTGTTTTGTTTCGTGTGTCAATAGCAATTGCTAACCCAAGCAGCCAAGATGACAGTGACTCTTCTCAGAAGCATAGATATGAAAACCCACTTCAGCTGTGGACATGTCCAGTGCTCAAGAGGCACAAACTGGTTTAAGGCCTCATTCCACCAAGGACTGTTATTTCCAGGGTGATGTGCTCACTAATCTGCTGTTTCAAAACATAGAATCATAGAATGGTAAGGTTGGAAGGCGCCTCAAAGATCATCTAGTTCCAACCCCCTGCCATAGGCAGGGACACCTCCCACTAGTACAGGTCACTCAAGGCCTCATCCGATCTGGCCTTGAACCCCTCCAGGGAGGGAGCAGCCACAACCTCCCTGGGCAACCTGTTCCAGTCACTGGTTCCCATTTCAATTACTGGCTGTTAGCAAATTGTGTGTTATCAAAATCACAAGTTCCTGCTGGTATGGTTTTGTTGGTCATTACATTCATAGAGCATCAGCCTCTCAGGTTTCAGAAGCTGACATGCTGCATTCTGGTTGTTCTAGTGACCTGTGTTAGCATGTGAGAAGCCTCTAACTCACTTTATCATAGATTTGATGTCCCATAAGCGAGAACACAGAAAGTTTTAAGACAAAATTGCTATTTTGATATATTGCTAGTTTTAAAATTAAAATAAGCTCCCAGTTTGCTCTTTATGATATCTAGTTAGAGAAACTGTCTCTTTCTGAAGGGGAATATTGTACCAGGTTTCACAGTAATTACACACTGCTGTAATATAGCTGAGGCTGTGGTGGTGTTCTTGAAAGATTAAATTAAAAAGTACCTCCTGAATTATGTGAGCAAAGCCTTTGATACCCATAAAAACATAAATGGAAAGTTTTTACTATGGAAACAAAGCAATTCTAATACATGTCAAAGTATTTTTAAATATTAAGTGTAAGAATTAGGTGTAAAAACATGGCGGTTTGGACCTTCTGTGGCTTTGACTTCCTGCTGTTAACCAACAGTAGATAGATTGGATGCCCTAGGTTATTTCATCAGTATGCCTTAAAAGCAGATAGTGACTACTAAACATTTTCTTGGTCTTCTGTACAATAAAACAGGAAACAATTTGGTTGGCGACACAGAGGTGGAATGCAGTCCGAAAATGAAATAAGATAAAACTCCCTGTGGAGAAGTAGTCTGTGTGTTACACCCTGAAGGGATGAATGCTGATACTGTGCACGAAAGCCCTCTTTAGAGAGTCCTGGAATTTCTAAATATTTATTATGGCAGTATGCAATGGCTGAATTACATAATGTGTTGCTGTTTCCTGCCTTCTATATCCTGAAAATACTTGATAATTCAACTGCAAGCTTAAATACTTGTAGTTTCATTAGAGGTCTGCAGATAGGAGCCTTGGAGCAGTCAACACTCTTGAAAAAAATATTTAGGAACAAAAGGGAGATTAGTAGTGAACATACTCTAGTGGCTAAAATACCCAGCTAAAAGTGTAGCAGTCCTGGATTTTAACTCTTCCCTTGCCATTGACTACTGGGACATGAGAAAGTCTTTGCAATTCATGATGTAAAGTCCTGTCGTGTTATGATTTATTTAGCTGATTTACGCTGTATACAAATAGCCTGAAAATGATTTTCATTGGTTCTAGTCCTTCCTGTGTGTGAGCAATTGCCATTCATCTGTAAATGCTTACTCAGACTTTGAAGAACAAACCTCTTTCTTTTTTCTCATATGTTGTCTTGGAGAATCTTTGAGTGTTCCTTTTCTTGCAGCAGTAGCAATGTTGTGATGAACTGGTGACTGTGGTTGATCCACGGTTCTCTGTCTGAAAGCTAGAGTGCTTGCTGCAAAGCTAGCTGAAGGAGAGGAGCCTTTGTGTGAGTGGGCATCATTACTCTTGGGAGGTGTTTTTGTGTTGGCCAGAAATGAGTGGTACAACTTCTTACACCTACCTATCTTGTTACCAATCACATCTTCCACTGGACCTGAAAAGACTTAAACAGTATCCAAACACTAGTCTGATGTGCAAGAAACAATCCTGTATTGCCACCACTGAGGTGGCTTGGAAAAGTCAGTGCTGGATATCTGATACAAAGCCCAATCCTTTCTCAAATGTGAAGTGACAGAGATCGTCAGGTCAATCTGTCATGTGAAATTTGTACTGGTATTCACTTTTCATGGTCACCTTTGACATCATACTGGGATGGTGGCTCCCATGGTTTCTGTAACACCGGAACACTGTTTATCCTTTGCTTTTTTTCATGGGGAACTTTGAATATTTCTGCTAAGGTTTTAATTAAAAACACTTAAAGGAAATCTGCTGCTGTATACTGTTAGCTGTGAGCTTGTGGATCATCTGAGACCTATATACGAGGGCGCGGAAAGCAATGTGCTAAGGAATTGATTTAATGTAGCCAGGCAGCTATGTTTAATAAGCAACACCAACTGCTTTTGTCTCTCAGCTTCCTTTCTTTAAGATGTAATCAAGAGATTTTTCCACCTCATTGCTGATTACTCTTTTAACCATGATATGTGGATGTTACATGGCTATCCTAACCTGAAAAATACTAGAACTTACAATTTTCACCAGAAAATATGAAAGCTCCATTAAAAAAAAAAATCATAGACATTTTCTTTTGTCTTTAATGATGACTTGTTATCATTCTGTAAGATGGAAATTAGAGTAACAGTTAATTGTGATGATGTTAATTAAAGCTCCATCTGCTTTCTTGGGTCTTCTGTGTTGGCAGAAGCCATCAGCTCAAAAATCAAAATGAAACTCTGAGCTCATAGCGACAAGCTAGCATAAAGAAAATGCTTCCTGGGGGGTAGGTGAAGGCTTACACCTCCATTTCATTAGGAACATGCATTTTTAGGTTTTCTGTTATTACTTGTTTTATGTCAGGTTACATTTTTTTTTTTTCTCTGCAAGCAGTGAGCTTGTAATGCTACTAATGATCTACTCCACGGCTTACTGAAACACTTGGCACTTTGAGTGAAACCACAACAGATGCATGGGGAAAGTAAAAACCAACTAGCTAACCAAACCCCACCAAAACACACGCACCCCTCCCTCTCCTGCCACTTCATATATGTGGGAAGTGGGAGTAGAGAGAACCTCTGTATATATAAAGTGAGATGTGGGAAATTTAAAACAATTTTATGCTGTGATTTGAAAACAAAACATCACCTTGAAATGTGCTAGTGAGTTCATTCAAGGAAAAATATAGCCAAGGGCACCACGAGAATGTCTGCAGGTATTTTGGATCATAGCAGACAAACAAGAACATTTAAGCTTCTTAATAGGACAAAATAATACTAAGACATTACACAATATCTGTCGTTTATATTTTACTATTACTATTTACATTTACTATGATTTTACTGTTAACACACCAGATGTAATGCTGCATCAATACTGCCTTTATTGTGCAAAGTGAGAGTTAGAGATGTTCAGAGATACTGCAAAGAGCTTTCCTTTGTAACATCTGCAAGACTACATTGCCATATGATAAAGTGTGTTTTTTGATGCTGCTTGGAAGGAGCTGTCACTGAGTCCCAAGCACAGCTAATGCTCATCTGATTAGGCAAATGTGGCGTTCTACTCATACTGTTTGCTGTATGCATGGGTGAGCCCTTCATTCCCTTGTCTCCCTTTGCTGTACTCTTAAACAGTAACTTATCTTCCAACCCAGCTGATTCTATGATACCTCCAAGATCATCCAGTCCAGCCTATCACCCAGCCCTAGCCATCAACCAGAATATGGCACTAAGTGCCCCATCCAGCCTTTTCTTGAACACCTCCAGGCACAGCAACTCCACAGCCTCTCTGGGCAATGGAGATTTCCATTCCAATGCCAATCACTCTCTCTCTGAAGAACTTCCTCCTAATATCCAGCCTAGACCTCCCCTGGCACAACTGTGTCCCCTCATTCTGTTGCTGGTTGCCTGGTAGAAGAGACCTACTCCCACCTGGCTAAAACCTCCTTTCAGGTAGTTGTAGACAGCAATGAGGTCACCTCTGAGCCTCTTCTTTTCCAGGCTAAATGACCCCAACTCCCTCAACCTCTCCTCATAGCAGTAGTTTTCTTTCTCTTCCACTACTTTTGTTTTCAAAGGATGGAGGTGTGGGAAAAGGGCATGACAAATTCAAACAAAGAAATAAAAACAAATTATGTTTTGATAGTTGGGGGGTTTTTTTCTAGTCCTAACCCCTCACTGAAATTCACACCTGTCTGAGATAAAATGGGTGTGTGGGAGCACAGATTTAGCTGGTAGTAAAATAGGGAAGCTGTATTTCACACTGTTCATACGCTGATGCCTTAAGGATGGGTAGATGGTGGTGGTGGTGCCGTATCTGCAGAACAGCTGCAACCAGGAGCAAACTCCTGCCTCTCCTGAGGTGGTTTGAACAGCAGAGCAGTGAGGAGGCAGCAGCATGTTTGCAGGAGGTAATTGTAAAATATATTAGCCTTGAACAATTGTAATAGTGTGGACAACCTCTGGCAGGTGAACATCATAAATCTTACTGTAAAAAACCTCACTTGGAAAATCACAAGGGGACAAACTTGGATAGGCTATAACTGACTAAAACTTTGAAGATCATGAGTAACATTTTTCTAATGAGTTTTGAAAAAAATTCAACCATGAGCTGAAATTTTTTAAGGAAAGACATAAACCACAAAGGATCCAGCAGTGTGCAATTCTTGAAATATAATGGCATTCTGAAACCAGGTGAGAGCCGTCTCATCTGTACCTGTTCTATGTATCCCTTCATGGTTTTGGATCTTGTTGTCCTTTGTTCATTTGAAGATGCACAGGTACATTGTTCTATTAGAGATGGTGCAAAAATTCTGTGGGATTTAAGGAGGAGTTCTCTCCCCACATATGGGAATGGGAGATGACTAGCTCCTGATGGAGTAAGGAAAGTCTCATCCAGACCTCTCCCACCGAGGCCGTAGCAGCCAGTTGTTTCTCCAGCCATCTGACATAACACAGTGAATAAACTCACTTGCTGCTCCTCAGCAATCTACAACTCCATGCTACTAGTGCCTGTGCCTGAAACCAGATCTAGTTCTGCCCCACTGGGCTACCACAGAGACCAAATGTAGCTGGAGATGTTTGGAGGGAGGCCTCCCAGTGAACTGTGTGCATCTCTGCTCTGACAGCCTCCTATAAACATTGTCCAGTAGATCCAGAACTGCTAGTTAATACTGCAAGATCAGAGAGCCTCTGATAGTAAAAGCACCTAAAGAGAACCAATAAAATCTTGGGAAGGCTCATATAAAATATTAAAAAAACTGCCAGAGAACAATTCGGTTTTTCACCTAGCTGAGATAGTCACTTGGCTTTTAGAAGGTCTTTGTCAGCTGGACCAACATTCAACTAGGTGGTAAGAGGAATAAAATGAAAATTTTATTCTCTTCAGCAACTTTTTTTCCAGATATTTCAATCTGTTTTCATTTGCAAAATCCTGATGGAGTGATCTTGAAAGAATTACGCCTGTTGTTCTTGGCCTTTCATGATCTTGCTCCATGCAGTGTGAAGGACCTGCTGCTTGCCCCCAAAATTGTGAAATTGAATGGAGATTGATCTTGGATGTGCTCCAGTGACATTCCTTAAATCATGCATTTTATGAGCTCTCCTCTTTCCCCTCTGATTTCCCTCCCCTCTCTCTTGCCATGCTCCTTTGCAATGACCTTTCTAGGGCCAGGGATTTTACTTGCTCACTTTTTATTTTTTTTTACATGTGGTAAATGTATAGCTCCAGGTAGACACAGAGAGACTCACATGTTTCAAAACAGCAGTCCCAAAGTATTTTTGCACTGTACTACTGGCTAACCTGCCTTCTGACTCAGCCAGAGTATCAGAATGTTATTTCTATTTCTTTTTGAGAGTTGTGATCTCCTGTGGGGAGGTGGCCACAACATTGTTGGATGTAGGATCCTTCTAATTAAGGGGCATGTGCTTGCATAAGGGAGTATGTAAATAACCACATGACAGTTTATTTGAAATAAAGGATATTTTAAATGCAATTTAATTGTCTTACCATAGGAGTCTCCTCTCCTTTGAAGTGTGAATTCCAGAAAAATAGGGACAGATTGCCAGATTCCTTAGCAAGGCATCTCATCTAGTATTGAGAGAAAAGTGATCTATTGTGTCACTGTCCAAATGGAATATTTACATTTAAAATAAATTGGAACAAATTGTTGAAAATAAAAATAAATTTAAAAAATGAGTTTATTCTGTTATTGTATCAGGCAATCAAAGGCAACATTGAATCCCTCAATCCATCCTCCTTCTGCCCTTCTGCTCTTCCCTGATCATAGGACAAATATCAAACCAACCCACAAAAACATCCTGGAGCAATGCAAAGCAAGGCACTAACACACAAACATTTCTCTTCAGATCCCATTTGTAAGTGGCAGATAATTTTTGAAGTTGTGGGGTATATTCTACCCTTTGTTATTTGCTGTGTGTCAGTGATGTCTGAATGGGTTCATGATGTGTGTTTGTAGCATTCTTTGCAATGTCTGGGAGGCCAAAGTGCTATTTTTGAACATGAACATAAAGGTGATGAGCATGATTGGTATTTATCAGTTAGGTTTTTAACCTCTCAGAACTGTCTCTACTCTCCAAAAGCTTTTCTATCTCTCTCTCTCTCTTTTTTTTTTTTTTCCCCTTTCCCTTTTACTCGGAGCACATTTGACACACAAACAAAAGTGACTTTTGTCTTGTGATGGAAACAGGCCAAACTGTTTGACACACTGACAGGTGGGATATTATTTAGTGCTGCTGAAATTGGGGCTGTATGGGGTGCTTTGTTCCTCCTGGATTGTGTTTTGACTTGCATGTTTCTGACTGCCATTGTAGCATTAACCTTCTTTATTGGACTTGGAACATGCCTGCAAGAGTTACCCTTACAAATGGCATCCAGGGGGCTTTCCTACATTGTTAACATGGTTCAGAAACAAATTGTGTAACAAGAGTTAAAAAGTTTTCCTTGTCTATATTTTTTTTCCCATGGTAAATTGCATCTCATTATGTTTAGATGTGCATGCTTTTTTTCCCTTTCACCCTTGGTTTGGTATATACAGTCATAAATAAAATATTTACAGCAATGCCTCTAAACCTGCAGTTTGACAATGGGAAGGGAGTTCAGATTATATAACTTCAACATCTGTTTACAAAGTATTTGGGTTCTGCTTTCTTTTTGCTGGGGTCAGGTTTGGAATGGGCAGAGTACACATTTCTTACTTCTGTGGATTTTTTTTTTGCTAGCTTCCTGAATATCTTCAAATATGTGGACTTTAACGGGTTATATGTGACCTTCTCCACTGAGATAAACTTAAAATGTGTTGTCAAAGACTGACATTCAGAAGCTGACTATAAAGATCTCAGAACTGTGTAACTGTGGGACTTGTTCAGTGTAGTGTCTACAATCCGTTTGCAGTAGCTCCAGCTTTTAAATGTAATGATGCTAATGACATTATAATGCCTGAAAAGTGCTTCACCTAAATTTGAGATCTAACTTGATGTGTAAAACATGGATTTGTTTCAGTTTTCCTCTGCTGAACTCTCATGTGCTTTTAAAACTGCTGTGAGCATTTACTGTAACTGAAAGCCACAAGGCAGGAGAACAACTTTAAATACTTGTTGGGATGAATATCACAGATGAGTACATCTGGTGGTCCTCTTTATTACCTACCCTTTTATATATGTTCTTCTGTAAGACTTCCTTAGAAAGGACTCCCTTGAACTTCAGGTGGATTTCTTGATTGCTGCATGCCAGTTTTGTATGTGTTGAGTGTGCTTGAATTGACTGGAAATAAGCTATCGGCGCACAGAAACCTGTGAAAAGCCCTGATGCAGCACAAGCTTATACTTGGTTTGTTTGTTTGGGTTTACTTTCTTTGGAGCTGCTGATTTGTCTTCACTTACCTTGTAAATAAAGAAGTTTCCAAAAGATGATGAAACTGGAAATCTCAACCAGGAATAGACTGTCTTGATGAAAGAAAAGAGCTTCCTCATACTACTGAGGAACATGCAAGGATTCAGATCTTTTCCGTTAGCCAGATCTCTTTTCCTCTTGCTTGCCTGAAAAGGCAGGTGTCACTTTTTACTGCAGACTCCCCCCCCCATCATTTATGAAAAACAAATCCAATGTTACGTGCCGAAGTACAGTGATCTGCACGGTAAATCCCCTGACAATTTTGTCCAAGCAGAAGTGCAAAAGAGAGATGTACTTTCAAGACCTTGGAATTTCAGACTCAATTAATTATTTTTTATGTTAGAAATCAATATTTGAATTTAGCCAGGATTTGTTTGGCTGGGGCTTTTCAACCTGGAGAAGAGAAGGCTTCCAGGAGACCTTAGAGTAGCCTTCCAGTATCTGAAGGGGGCCTGCAGGAAGGCTGGAGAGGGACTATTTACAAGGTCTTGTAATGACAGGACAAGGGGCAATGGGTTTAAACTGGCAGAGGGAAGATTTAGACTGGATGTCAGGAGGAAGTTCTTTCCAGTGAGGGTGGTGAGGCACTGGCACAGGTTGCCCAGGGAGGTTGTGGCTGCTCCCTCCCTGGAGGTGTTCAAGGCCAGGTTGGAGGAGGCCTTGAGTGACCTGTACTAGTGGGAGGTGTCCCTGCCTATGGCAGGGGGTTGGAACTAGATGCTTTTTGAGGTCCCTTCCAACCTTACCATTCTATGATTCTATGATTTGGCTTTTTCTCTCCAATTACTAATAGTCAACTTAATACCACCCATGATTAGCAGGAATCAGAAGAGTCACTTTGAGTGCTTGATGCATTTTGTATCACTGTTTTTTTGTGACATTTTTGAAGGAAATGGTTGAAAGTCAGCTCCATTGGATGATGACCTCCTGTCTTTTTTTGGTATGTGCCTTTCTTTGTAAATGTTTTACCATACAGCCACCACATTTTTTTTTTTTTGACCTGATACAACTACAAATCAGAAGCTCATTGTAAATATCCCCAGTTAAATGTTTTCCTGCTCTTCTAACTGCTGGAGGAGCAGAAATAGAAGTGCTGAAAATGGCTTTTGGGTTTTTCCAGCCTGGCCCTTTAAGTACATTCACATTTCCCAAGGAAGCTTACCCAAATCTGTTTATTTCTCCAAGGAAACCCTTAGGAAGCATTTTTTTTTTTTGCTTTCCCATAAAAGTTGTGGGTCTCATTATTATGATTCTTTGAAAGACTGAAAACGTTCAATGTACAGCATTCATCTCAAGTCATGTGGCTTTCTTCTGGGTTGAGGCCTCATTGCTTCAGCACAATTTTTTCAGTGATTTTTTGAAATGAGCAGTCAGATGCACAGACTACTCTGAATTGATAATTATTGACTACACCCACTGCTGCTCACAGCAAAGAAATAGTCTGTAAAACGATACAGAAATAAGGTAAAGTGAGTAATATGTTGTCAGTAGGTAATTTATCTTCTTATCACAGGGCAGGGGTGTATTTAAAACAGGGCTAGTACCTTGCAAGGACCCTTCCTTGGCTGTCAGGAAAAAAAGCCCTCTGTGAGACAGTGCAAAATTCTTGTGCATTAATATCAGCATAAATGGTTTATTTTGGTAATAGTTGACTCACTCAAAGAAAACTAAAGAACAGGAAAGAAAATGTGCAGACTGAATCTTCTGTTTACTGCTGATTGGAAAGGTTTGGTTAGTTTAAAACAGTGATATTACAGTAAGGGTGACAGAGCACTGAACAGGTTGTGGAGTCTCCTTCTCTGGAGACTTTCAAAACCTGCCTGGATGCATTCCTGTGCAAACTACCCTAGAGGATCCTGCCTTGGCAGGGAGGTTGGACTCAGTGATCTCTGGAGGTCCCTTCCAACCTCTAAGGTTCTGTGACTCTGTGATATCGAGAGCTGCAGGTACTGCTGTCTGCAAATGTTCCATTTAAAAAAAAAAAAAAAAAAAAGGAGTTGTGTTTTACACCTCTTAAATTTGTATTTTCTAACCATGTCAGCTGGTGCTACAGTAGATGTATAATTTAATAATGTCTCTTTGGGTGTGGAAAAGGGAGGATGCTTTTGCAAATATTGCTTATATGGAATTTCTACAGAGTGTTCTTGCTGTGGTGTGATAACATTGCTCAGGTTATAAGAATAAAAGCACCCATTTCAAGCTGAACAGAGCAAATTTGAGAGCAGGGAGACAGGAGATGTATGCTTTTATGTGGATTCTGGCCAACTTCAGCTGCATAAGGGCAGTGATCTGGGGTGTGACTTAGATATCGGTTTTGTTACACATTTAGAGCACTTCTGAGTATTTTTTTTTAATCCTTGGAATCTTTCCAGTTGTAACAAAAACAAGCACTCTGCAGCGTGCCTTGCCAGTAACTGATGCATGGATCAGAACCAAAAGGTTGATAGGAGGCTGGTTTTAATTTTACTTTTCTTTTCGTCCCCTTACAAAACATTCTGTCTAGGATTTCTCTTGCAAAGAGAGGGGAGATGTTTTTCATGCTTTGGGTGCAACACTGGCAATCCACGTTGGTGTTTACTGGAAAAGCATCTCCCTGCAGCGAGACGAAGTTGGAACTGCACAGGAATTAGGGGTCACTGTGAAGTGACAGCCTGATACTGTTGTATCCAGCAAATGTTTTCTTTTCAGCACTAAAACTGATAATTTCAGGGCTGTGACTCATTTATTTGCATGTATTTTTCCAGCAGGAAATTCTTTTATCTTAATTGAGATAGTCACTCATCCTTATTTTGAGATTACAGGCATTTACTATAAACTGTGGGGTTTTAATTACTGGAGGAGATTACAGATAGTGGAACATAAGCAGGGAAATTCTTCTCTTTTCACTCATTTCAAGCTACTGCTTTCTCAGCAGCAGTAATCGTTTGGGGTGGTTTGTATCAACAACTCTGTGGATAATAAAAAGAAAATGCCAAAGAACCTTTGCATTGGGATGGCATCTGAGAAGAATTTGGGAAAAACAGACTCTTGCTCCTTCCTTGGCAGCTCTAAGCCAGTCAGCATCTGCATTTTCACAGAATCACAGAATTAACCAGATTGGAAAAGACCTTTGGGATTACTGAAGGGCTCTGACTGCCAGGTCAGGGCAGTAATGGTCTCCGCATTTCTCACCTCTCTCTGTGTCCTGTGGTGCCCACCGGTGACCCGAGGAGGGTGATAGATGGTGGTGATGCTGGAATTCCTGCAGAGCAGTGGCAATCAGCTTCTGGAAAGCTGGAGGCTGCTGAATCTGCATTACTAACAGAGTACAGAAAGAAAGTGCCTGCTTCATGACATGGGGAGAACAGAAATTGTGTGGCCATGAAAAAATAGATGTGCAGAGAGATGGTGGTGGTGTGCATGGTGCTCTGGTTATCTCCCGATCGTCAAACAATCCCTTGTAATCGCATCAAGGGATGCTGGCATGGTGTGATGCTAAGCTCCTACTAAGAGATACTGCTTCTGCTTTTCCATTAGTCCCAAGGAAAGGTTCACATCTCTTTAAGGTTCGAATGTTTCAGGACAGTGTTTCAAACAGTCTGAGTTAGGAAGAGTGGAGTAGCAGTCATCTTCCAGGTGAGGGAAAGTATACAGAATCTAATCTGCTTCTGATAAATTCAGATTGTCACCAGATCTCCCTCCTGCGATATAGTCACTCTGACTTCAACAGACATGCTAGTTGGGGTACGTTGTCACCTGGCAATTAGGTTTGGGCTTGATTTGTTAAGGTTTTTTGAATGATTCAATTAAATACTCCAACTTGTGAATTCTGTTCAAGTGGTAGTATTGGGAAGTTTTAAAACTCATCAAAACCAGACTTCCATAGGGTCAGCAAAGTGACATTTCTGATCTGGAACCTACCTGGTCATATCTCGTTGCTGCTACTTGTAATTCTGCAGGCAGTGCAGCTTTTCTAAAGTAGCTGTGGTTTAGGATTTTAAGAACATCGGCAACCCCCCCTGGCTTTTCTGTCTTCAGTGTCGATAAAATCCTGAACTATGTATTAGGGTGAAGTTGAGAGAAACAAACACACATCCAGCCTTGGGCAGAATGCAGACATGGAAACACTGCTTTCATAAATGGTTGGTGTCTGCTAAAGGACAGCTGAAAACAAAAGCTTCCAGTGGAGCACATGGGGTAGCTTGAGACAGGGCAAGCATGTGCCTCAGTATGAACAAGAGCACGCTGATGGCACGGTGAGAGAAGATGTGGTTTACACCAGTTTCTGAACTTTAGCAGCTAAGACTCAGTTTTGGGAGGGAGTTTGCTTCCCTGGGACCAGATTTGCAAACCTAACTGTATTTCCAAGGAAGTTAGGCATGTGAATAGCCTGGAGGATCTAGGAGCTAGATGTAAATAATGAAGTAGGTATTTATGATAGGCTGTAACAGCATTATTAACCTTCAGTCTGTTTTCTGAGGAGTAACAGAAGTAAGTAAAAAATATGAAGTGTGTTTTGTTTGTTTTTTCCCCTGCTTCTTGGCATCCCTTTATTGCCATGGACGATGGCTTAAACAATTGCCTTAGCAGCATTTTCAGCTGAGATTGTGTTTGGGACATAACATTTATGAGACATCTGACAGACACATGTTGTCAGAGGACCAAAAGCTTTGATGTTCATCAGACTGCAAAGTCAGCTTTTGTTATTTTGGCACTGACTCTGGCACCACTGCAGGTAGTGTTGCTTTTTGTAGGTAGGTATTTCACCTTTCCTTTGGAGCTAACTTTGCTTCTTTCTCTAGTTCTAGCAGAGAGTTAAAATATTTCTCTATATCTTATTAGATATATCTAAATAAGGTTTATCTGTCTTACAAGATACTATGTCCTTGGAGATACTCAGAACACACGTGGACAAACCTGAGGTTGATGTGATAGACGTAGGTCCTGCTTTCATAGTCTTACAGGTCCTTTCCAACCTGTAAAATACTGATGCAGTGGAGATTTTATACATCACCATGCAGCTGCCCTTAGTTCTACATGAAGGAGTAAGAGTGTAACAAAAAGTTTAATCATTAATTGTTGGGCTTAAGAAACAGCAAGAGCTTGGACTGTGAGCTTACTCTATCTGGGGTGAGTCAGACATACCTGCAGTGAGATCTCAGTATTGCTGGTATCCTTGTTTCTCCTAATTTGACACAAAGAGGCACATTTATAAAAAGTTCATTGCATAAAATAAAATTAAAAAATAGATCAAAATAAAAAATGAAACATGAAATTAGGAAATTATGTACAAAACTGATACCTGGAGAGAGGATGCAGTTCACCAGGTGACAGAATGAATGTGTTCAGGTTATGTTGTGTTCGGTTTGTGGACTGAAGGACCTTTCTTTTGCTCCTTTTCCAGGGAGATCGTTTTTCAAAGAGAGTTTTGCAGATGCTTTAGTTTACTGATGTTTTAGTTACATGTAGTTGTATCTTTGAAATTACAATTTTCGTGTAACCTGACTGATTTGATCTGTTCATTAAGAGCAAGACTGGATATCTAGTTTCTCTCCAAGTCTTAATTCCAATCCCTGTGGACATCCCAACAGTTATGTCCTGATCCTGGCACGTAGCTTGTTAGAAGTATCCCTGTCTGCGTAGATCTTTATTGCTTTTGCACAGTGTCTGCACACTCTTTGTGAAAGAAATGGTTTCTACTTCCACCTGGTGAGGTCACACCTCGAATATTGTGTTCAGTTTGGGGCATCTCATTACGAGAAGGATGTGGAGGTGCTGGAGTGAGTGCAGAGGAGGGCAATGAAGCTCGTGAAGGGCCAGGAGAATAGAGGGAGCTGGGGCTGGTTAGTTTGAAAAAGAGGAGACTGAGGGGAGACCTCATTGCTGTCTACAGCTACCTGAAGGGACATTGTAGAGAGATTAGTCCTGGTCTCTTTTCGCAGGTAAATAGTGATAGAACAAGGGGGAATGGCCTCAAGCTGTGACTGGGTAGGTTTAGACTGGACATTAGGAAACATTTTCTTCACAGCAAGAGTGGTCAGGCATTGGAATGGGCTGCCCAGGGAGGTGTTTGAGTCACCAACCCTGGATGTGTTTAAGTCATTTGGATGTGGTACTTGAGGATATGGTTTAAGGGTGAACTTTGTAGAGTAGGGATTATGGTTGAATTTGATGATCCTGGAGGTCTTTTCCAGCTGGAATGTTTCTGTGACTCTGTGAACACGTTTAAAACTGTAACAGTTTCATGTCATGAAGGTGCCGTGGGAAAATGGACTGAAATCCTCGTTCTGCCATCTTTGGACTGTGATCACTACACATTTTTTCTGGAATTATTGCAGCACTAAACCCTATTCTTGTCAGAATGGGCAGGGAATTGGCTTGGCCTAGGCTGTCAGAGAAGGATGACATAGGCAGTAGGGAGACTTGTTTTGCCAGATACTGCACAGAGAGCACATTTCACATCCAAACATAATATTGCCATCGATGAAAATATGTAACTTCTGGATGGGCAGCAATGGATATGCACTCTGCTAGATTAATGAAAGTCCTACCTTGTTGTGTGCCTGGCTTTTTTCTGAAAAACAATAGAGGCTGAGTTAGAAATCAGGATGCACTTTTGCACAAATATGTTGCCTTCCTGAGAACTAAAAATTTAATTCCTTGGTTCGTCCTTCAAATTTTATGAAATACTGAAACGGCAAAATATTTAGAGATATAAGTTCCCCTGATTTTTTTAAATAGAGTTACATTGAGGAGAGGACACATATTGAAGTTTTGTGCATTGTGGGGTTAGAGTTTGGTTCTGTTTTCAGATCTCCTCTGCTGGCACAGCAACCAGAGATTTAATTGTAGTGCTCTAGCCCTGAACAAATCAAAAAGGTTGAGTGTCAGAACGGTAGAGACACCAAGACCAGAGCATTGAGGAAGAAAAGTATTGCAAACCAGTGTGTATCTTCAGTACAGCAAACTACCAGCTTTATTGTGTAGGTAATCATTTATGTGACAGAGAGAGATTGGAATGTGCTTTCTCCAAGTGAAATGGAATTTTACTTTATTGTATTGGGATCACAGAGTGCCTTATATAATCTGTGTATAAAACTGTTTAAACAACTTAGGTGGCATGTTAAGAGAAAAATCTTTTTTTATTAGTAGGGTTTTTTAATAAAGTACACCTTGTGGAGATATTCCTGAAACATAAGATTTGTGGATGGAGGAATAGTGGGGTTTTATTTTACACATCTATGTGACATCTGTGTGTAATTAGTTGATTTCCAGAAGTGCTTAGCTGAAGCTCAGAAATTAATCCAAAGAAATCTTTTTGTTAACAAAAACAGAAAGAAAGAAAAAATGCCACGTTGTGAATTGTAGAATACAAAATGCTGCAGCAAGGGAGATGTTTTAGCAAGATTTTGTGGTTCTGTTTCCCGTACATACAGGATATTGCTTTGACATGTCAAGGACTGCTGTTTCTGTTGCAGAAAGAGCAAGTGTGCACCAGGAGTAACTGGGGGCGAGTGAGTTGGAAACAAGGAGAGGAGGTTGAGAGCGAGCTTCAGGTTGCTTCCACCAAACAAGTTCCACATTCATTCCTTAAAGTCTCAGCCTTGGTTCTTTTTCTGGCTGTCACCAGCCTGGCCAGCTTATCGCAGCACTATCAGTAGGAAAGGATGTGGGTAACCACTTTGCTCAGCTGGAGCTGCCCAGCTTGTGGCCTGTCACCCAGCAGCTGGTTCCCAGTACATGCACTCTGTGCTGCAGAGCTGATGTGGAGCTTGTGACAAGACTGGCTTTGTGTGATGAGGCGTGTTCAAGTCTGGGGATAGTTTCCTATGAGCTTTGAGGGAAAAGTATTGTGGAATCATAGATTGGTTTGGGTTGGAAGGGACCTTTAAAGGATGCTTAGTGCAAGCCCAATCCAAGTGCAACTCCAAGGTTCTGCTTTATTCTTTTTAAAAGGGTGCTTTTCCCATCCCAGTTCAACATATATGTGTATGTTTATAATGCAAAATGATCAAACTGTGTGTTTCTGAGCACCAGTGGGAAGACTTTTGCTTACTGTTAAACCCTTGGTTTAAACAGCCTTCCATGTGGGAAGTGTCATGCCTCTGTTCCAAGTGCTCATATGGCAGAGCAGGTCAATCAGTGATTGTGTGAGTGGTGTATCCTTAATGTGTATAGTAGGAGGAGAACTTCTGTGCCTCTGCTTCTGTTTAGTTGCATCCTCTGTGTGTATAGAAAATTAAAATAGATTTAAATTTTTGAGGGGCAGATCCAGACCCTGGCCTGGAGCTTATAAATGTGATGTGACGCTTCCAGGCTCTGGAGTGCTCTGGAAATTAATCGTTGAAGGAGAAAAGAGGTGGGAGCAAAAAGCCCTTCTGCCAGGACCAATCCCCCCAGCCCAGAAATGAGGCCACGTCTGGCTCTGGTGTTCCTCTGAAGCTCCTCAGGCTTTCATGTCTCTCAGCTGGGTGAAGTCCATTGGCAGATTGCTGGGTATTGGCAGACTACAGTGTCACACTTCCCCTTGCAGACCACAGGCATTCCAGGAGATTACTCCCGCACCACTCTGAAGCTTTTGCATCTCATGGTGCTGCAGTCTTCTGAACACCTTCTGTTTGGTTATATGATGGCAAAGCTAGGTCTCAGGCTGTGATTCATGGCTCCTTCTGGAACAGGTTTATGATGGCTTTCCAAAACCACCTTTCTATGTGAGGAAATTTAGTCACCAGAAAGCTTTTCCTGGAGACAGAGCAGGAGGAGGGAGTGTTAAACATTTAACTTGTTCAGAATTCCAACATTTGCATGGGGCACAAGTGAAGTCTAGAAAGAATTTGCTGTAGTTACTTTGACAGAAGTATGACAAGTCCTGTTAATGAGTTATATATCAGCCTTTGAACTTGTGCAAATGAATTCTGTTCCCAGACTCTGTTTTCATTCCTTTCCTTAAGCAGAGAAATTAATAAGAAATATGGATGAGTGGAGAACTGTAATTGTAGTACTGATTATTTGATCCATTTCCCTGCAAGTGTAATAAATAACATTCTTTAACATCTTGGATACAGAAATTTCTGCAAAAAGCCTTCTAAAATACACGTTTTATATTCATCCAGGGAACTTACCAGAATGATTTGATCCAATTCTTTATAGATTTTGTGTTCTATAAGATGTGAAGAATGTGCTCATGGCAGCTTGAAACAGTGATTGAGGCTAGTGGTGACTAAAGCTGGAAAGGCAGGATGAATTTATAGGTCTACAATGGAAATACTTTGCTAGTTTCACTCTGGATGCAGTGCCATACAACCTGTGCCCAAAAAAGGCACAGACATCTCCAACTGTTGTAATACCTCTTACTTGAAAGCTACTACTTCTGATGGCAAATTGCTACTGGAGACATCCCAAAACATTGCTACAGTATAGATTATTTTGCCCGTCTCGCTTCTCAAAGTGTTTGTGGATTTTACCCTCCCAACATTCCCTATCTAGCTGCTGGCATGGCATAACTCCTGCAGTAGATGTGATCAGACAACCTTTGGAACTGCTCTAGAAATCAACAGTTCTATAGAAATCTTTACTGTGTCTGGTTGATTTGAAAGACTTCATAGGGTTATCAACATCAACTTGATAGCAGGTTGGTATAGCAGGTTGGTATGCCTTGAGCCATGGCACTAGAAAAAATAATTATAGTGGTGCACCTTGGTGAGCCCTGAGCTTTAGGTAAGTGACCTTTGGATCCAGGAAATAATGGAATCATTGGAAAAGAGATTGCCGATCGTAGAGTCCAATCATCATCCAGTGGATTAATTCCTCTGATTTTGAAACCAATGCTGGATTCCTACACCTTTGAACACAATTTGTGAGCAATCTTATGCGTACAGGAGGCTGTTCTTCAAAGATTTTCTAGTACCATTTTAGTCTTCATGAAGGATCACAGAATCACAGAACCTTAGAGGTTGGAAGGGACCTCCAGAGATCATTGAGTCCAACCTCCCTGCCAAGGCAGGATCCCCTAGGGTAGTTTGCACAGGAATGCATCCAGGCAGGTTTTGAAAGTCTCCAGAGAAAGAGATTCCACAACCTCTCTGGGCAGCCTGTTCCAGCGCTCTGTCACCCTCACGGTAAAGAAGTTTCTTCTTATGTTGAGGTGAAACTTTCAATGTTCCAGTTTGTAGCTGTTGCTCCTTGTCTTACTGCTGCTGACCACTTGACACCCTCCCCTCAGGTATTTATATACATCGATCAGATCTCCTTTCAGTCTTCTCCAGACTAGACAGCCTCAGGTTTCTCAGTCTCCCTTTGTAGGGGAGATGCTAAAGTCCCCCAGTCATCCTCATGGCTGTCTGCTGGACTCTTTCCGTCAGATCCCTGTCTCTCTTGAACTGGGGAGCTCAAAATTTTACACAGTATTCCAGGTGTGTTCTTATTAGGGCAGAGTAGAGTGGGAGAAGAACCTCCCTAGACCTGCTGGCCACACTTTACTGATGCACTGCAGGATGCCGTTGGGTCTCCTGGCCACAAGGGCACATTGCTGTCCACCAGGTCCCAAGGTCTTTCTCCACAGAGTTGCCTTCCAGCAGGGCAGTCCCAGTTCAATTGACTTTACTCAGTTCTGCCTGCTACATAAAGATGCCTTGGGTGGTGGTGGATTCCTTTGGAGAGAAATGCTTAGATACTGCATCAATCCACCTAAATTAACACCTTGTTAACTCATGAGCTGTCCAGAAAAGCTTTTTTTTTTTTTTTTTTTTTTTTTTCCCCGAACGGAAATTTTTTTTTTTTTTTTTT
>VWYK01130925.1:20443-41006 GCA_013399775.1 Semnornis frantzii | reverse complement strand
AATAGGTCTGGTTTAAGATATTTTTGCTAGAAATGGCTCTGCTTTAGGATATTCCTGCTAGAAATAGGTCTGGTTTAGGATATTTCTGCTAGAAATAGGTCTAGTTGACGATATTTCTGCTAGAAATATGTCTAGTTGAAGATATTTCTGCTAGAAATGGCTCTGGTTTAGGATATTTCTGCTAGAAATAGGTCTGGTTTAAGATAATTCTGCTAGAAATAGATCTGATCTAGGATATTTCTGCTAGAAATAGGTCTAGTTTAGGATATTTCTGCTGGAAATAAGTCTGATTAAGGATATTTCAGCTAGAAATGGCTGTTGATTTTCAATAACAGTGCTTCCAGAATGGAATTTATTAAGATGAATTCAACTAAATTCGAGACCTTTATAAAGCCTTTATGTCAGCTACCATTTCTCACACAAATGCTTCTCCCATCTGTCCTTCAGAAATAGTTCTTGGAATGACCAGAAAAAGCAAAAGCAAATCCTTATAGATTTTTACTAATTATAGACATTTATGGCAAGTACTTTGCTCAGTCCCTTTCTTCAGCTTCACCCAGGAGAAATACTAGAAGGCCTTTTGACAACATTTCCCACTGAAACAGGTCAAAAATGACCTCTGTAACAGTAGTTAGCATGGAGAAGGAAAGCTCACACACTCCTAAATGAGTGGAAACCCTTCACTGCAAAGCAGGAGGGGCCACCTCTGTTTGAAATTCAGCTGTAGGTTGCAGACCTCCTACACCCAACTGCTCCTATGCACAGGAGTAATAATAAATGTTGTTCCTGTTTGGTACAGTGAGTTGGCAATTGTCAAGTCTTATAGTTGAATCCTTGGCACAGAGTCATTAGGGCTGGAAGGGACCTCTAAGCTCAAGCCCAACCATCAATCCAACAAAACCATGGCCATTAAACCATGTCCCAAAGTGCTGTGTCCATCTGGTTTTTGAACATCTCCAGGGATGGTGACTCCACCATCTCCCTGGGCAGCCTATTCCACTCCACGGTAAAGACATTGTTCCTAATATCCATCAAACTTACCCAAGGGCAACTTGAGGCCATTTCCTCTTGTCCTATCACTTGTTCCTTGGGAGAAGAGACCAACCCCCACCTCCTTTCAGGTAGTTTTAGAGAGTGAGAAGATCTCCCTTTAGCCTCCTCTTCACCAGACTAAATAACCCCAGTTCCTTCAGCTGCTCCTCACCAGACCTGTTCTCCAGACCTTTCTGCAGCTTGTTTGCCCTTCTCTGGCTTACTCAGCATCCTGAAAAGCTGAGCTCAGACCTTGCAGTTAAACCTGATGCTAGAAACTGCTTGGCCCTATTTAATGTAGAGGTCAAAGTATTTTCAGTTCTTATTAAAGCAGGAGAAGAAGGATGGAGAAATAGGGAGGGGAATTGGTGTTTTACAGGGTTTTTTTGCTAGTAGTACAGACCAGATTGCTTGTTTCAGGAGCATGAAGGCCTGAGAACCAGTGCTTTGCATACAGATCACTCAATAAGTTGCTCAGGTGGACTAAACACATCCAAATGTTGAAAAAGTATTGATGTGCATCTGGTGGGGGAGACCAAACATATCTAATTCCAAGTATTTTGGAGCGCACCGCAGCTGTCATCAGCAGTGACATTTCTAGTCATGCAAAATGATTTGTAATTATCCAGTCAAGTCTAACCTGCTCACCCTCATGGGCAGTTTTCCTCTGCCAAAGAGCTAACCCCCAGCTGACAGCTCCCCTATGCTGCAGAGCTGGAAGCACACCGTGTTTTCCAACAGCCGGCCATGGGTGGACCTGGTGAATCCAACAGCTCAAATTAACAGAGCACATGACTCGAATCTGACCATCCATCAGAGGCAAGTCCTCATTTGAGAGCAAGTCATGGGCTGAGAAATGCCCTCGGCGCGGGGTCGCCTGCCTGCCTCCCTGGCGGGGTCACAGGCGGGCGGTGGGCACACCTTTCCCGGCTCCCCCCCTTCCCCAGCAGCTGTCATGGGAATGATCAGCTGCCTATTACACGCATGCATGCACTTCCCTGCCTCACAGCACACAGCCATGGTGTGCTGTGCTCTCAAGGAAGAATTTCCAGCCCCAGTTCAGAGCAGAAGGGCAGTGCCCCCTTTGCCAGGCAGCCCCTGCGACCGCCAGGCAATTAACTGAGTCATTTCCCCCTGTTTTTTTGAGGGCAGTGGGCAGGAAAGGACAAAATCTGCCCCATTGGTAGGCAATTTCTTGCAGGATGAATTAAGAAGCACAACCAGCCCTCAGGGGTTACCATGTTCACATGAACATCGATAGACCATGGTCCACCAGGCTCCCTAGTCAGCCCAAGCAGCGGAGAACGGTGCCTGCTTCATGAGCTGCTACCTCAGAGTAGCAAAATGCCTCCCATCCCTCGTTTTTTCCCCCCTGTGACCTCCTTAGCAGTAATTCATGCCATATAAAGAGGAGGGGGCCTTGCAGGGGTAGTGTGTGCCTTGCAGTAACCTTCTGAGAGGGAGCTGCTCGGAGGACGCGGCGCACGCAGAGGCCCCCGATAATGAATTACAACTGAGAGCAAAAATGGCTTGAGTGGGAACTTCTTTGGAAAGCAGCGAAAGGGGGATATTCCTTTCCTCCCTGAACCAAGATGTCCTGGGGGCCTATGGAACTTTGAAAAATAATCCCTTTTCATAAGGCAATTGCTGCCTAACTCAAATGGAAAACAGATAGAGGTGTACAGTAACACAGATCTGCCCTCCAAAAGGACACGGCCCAAACGCGCAAAGCAGAGATCAAAGGGATCAGTTGGGCATCTCCAGTGGCAGGCATGCACCCTGCCAGGTCTCTGCTGTCATGAAGTGTACTGGATGATGACCATGCGTTGCGGGATAAGGCCCATAAACTATCTTTAGTGTAGGAAATGGAGCAGAGCATGTTTAAAGTGCAAAACCAGATGATATTTATGCTACCAGAAGCTCTGTTTACACAGCCCAACTCTTCTTTGCTAATTTTTCTCCTCTTCATTTGTTTTCTTTTTTTCTTTTTTGGAAAGCAGTCACTTTATTGGCCTTTTAAGTATTAGAAAATACAGCCAGGTGTGCATCTTGCACTTAACGGGTGATAGGACTTTGTCTTTTCCAGGGATGGGAAATTGTTTTTATTCACCACCCTCTATTCACCACTGTATTTAAATTACATCAGCACAAGCAACCTTTGTGATCAGTAGACAGCCTTCTCTTCCACCATACAGATTTAAAATCAAAGAAACCCTCCTGGGCACATAATTCTATTGACTTGAAGGTAGCACTAAGCATTTTCCTTACTGGAGACCTGGCTTTCATGGTATTTCGTGGCTTCAGAAAGCTGCGAGGCAAAGACAAGGGAAAAATCCTCTCAGGCCTCCACTTTGTTCTGAGTTCATTTCCACAACCTGCTTTACCAGGGACAGTGAGGTTTGCAGATGTGTATGTGTCGCATAGCAGTTAAAACTGTGAAGTACAGCTGTAAATTCTGAGCTTAAAAAAATTACCTTCCACATTGCTTGGGGAATGAAGCGCTCAAACTCTTTGAGAGCCTGACTGCCTCTGTACATGTTTTTGAGGCTCCCATCTCTGCAGATATAAAGGATCTTCAAGAGCTCAAATTTAGCAAAACAGCACAGTCCTCCACTAAAAGGGTTCAGATCTAGTGAAAATGGAACATTTGTTATCTTAGCTTTCCTCAATATTTTGCTGTTAGTCCAACACTGGAAGAAGGAGCAGAGCAACGATGTCAGAGCTCAGAGCAACACGTGGTTTCTGTCTGCCATGATAAGTGACAGACCAGTCGTGGCCTCTCCTTATCACCTTTGAAATTTGAAGGGTTTGACTTCAGTTCAAATGAATCTCTGTTTTTTGTAGGATTTTTTTTTTTGTTTTTGGTTTTGGTGGTTTTTTTTTTTTTGTTGTTTTGCTTTTTTTTTTCCCCCCTTCAATTGCTCAAAAGTAGTTGGCAAATCCTACTGCAAAGCAAGACAGGAACATGTATTCTGGGGTTTCATCCTGGGGCCATGGACTTATCCAGGTTCTTGAGGTTGTTGTTTGTGTAATAGGTATGACTGATGTGTATGGCTGATTTTGATGAAGACCCAGCCTGTTGAACTTTACCTAAGGAACCAGGCAGAGCTTTTGCTTATGGGACACCAGGAAGCTCTGGCCAGGAAGAGGTTTCCTCTGGTGCCCTAGTTCTATGCTCTCAGAACCAGAGCAGGCTGCTTCCAAAGGGATCAAGTGGCCACAGTTGTAAATGATCATCCCATTCTTGGTTATTTCCTAGTTTAGCCCTCTCTGCCCTGTAAAATCTAACCGTGTGCAGTCTGGCAAATCCTGCTGCTGCAACATCCTCCTGCCTGGATGGGAGCAGGCAACACAGAAAACAGCAACACCAGGCTTTGAAGTTTAAGTCCTGCTGCTTGTCTCTTGGTGCTCCCAGCACTCTGCTGCTCTGATTTGGGAAAATCGAACCAAGCAAAACTCTAAATCCTCTTGAGGTATTTCTGAGAGTGAGAACAGTTCAGCATCCACAAGCTGCCTCTCATTGCACAGAGATCTGTACGCAGATAAATATGAGACAGACTTTGGCTGTTTCTTGCTCAGTTCCCGACTTTTGCCCTCTCATGCACTGGGGCACAGACATTAGCACAGTAGAACATTTCCATTGCTATTCCTGGTCTTGAAGGAATCATAGGTTCCCTTGAAGAAATAATTGCTTCCATGGAAAGAAATCTCCACATGCAGACCAATTGCCTGATGTTATTAAGGCACAGAAAAACTTCAAATACACACAAGCTAAATTCACTCTTTATGCAGCAAACACACTTGAAAATATGGGTAAAAAATATTAATACTTGCTCTTTGAAGACTCTTCAGCAGGGAAAGACCCACGTTGTATTTTTAGTTCCAAAATCAGTTTTATTAAAGTGTGGAGAAAGAGATATGTCAGTTATATTTTATTTTAAAAGAACCATACCTTGCCCCAACACTGAACTACTTCACATGGCTACATTTATCCCCAAGCCTGGACTACATTTATGAAGATTCTTGAGTCCTGAATGTATCTAATGTGTCTAAATAAGCTATTTCTTAACAGTCTGAGCTTCAGGTTCAGAGCTGCAAGTTTTAGGTTGTATAAATTGATCTCAGTCAGTAAACTCTAAACTGGGGCTTGGAGTCTGTGACATTTGGGGAGTAACTTATTGAATTTACACCTGGACCTACAATCAGATTTTGAAGGTCGTTTCTCTCTCTCCCTTCCCTCATTTCTAAAACTGGGATGAAGGGAGAGGGTCTGGCTAATGTTGTAATTTGGGAAGATCTGACCCCAAGCGACCTTTGCCAGCTACTGTTAAAGAGCAAACAGGGTAGAAAGGCAGAAATGGTTTGTTGCACAAAATTGGTGACTTTGTGCTAAGCTTCATGGCTTGGAAGGAGCATTCTGAACGTCCAGGCAAAAATGTGACAAGAAGCCACTTTAAATACGAGCACATAGGTGTGATATGTTCTGAGGGCCAGGTGTGACTTGGGAGCCTGGCAGCTTTGTGCACGTTGTAACTTTGACATTGTGGATGAAGGGAGACAGGCTAACAAAGATTACTGCTAATGAGGTCCTGGAAAGGTATGGCTCAGAGTGCTGCTGCTCCTGTGAGACACGGCGAGCAAATGCGCTCTGAAGGGTTACTTGTGTAAAAGGCAAGCGCACTCTTTGTGCCATAGCCACCAGCAGTTTACAAATCCATTTATTTTGTCTTGGTACATCTTTACTTGTAAGCATTTACCTTGTAGTAACCAGCTTGGAATAACCTCCATCCTTCTGCTTTTGTCTGTGAAGAAAAGGCTAAAGGACAGAAAACAATAACCAGCTTTCTCCTCCTCTCCTGCCATCCTTTACTGCTATTATAGTTTGCTGTCAAAGAGGGACTAAGCACAAACAACCTTAAGGTCTTCTGTGAGAGTATATGTGGCAGGCAGAAACTTTTAAACCCCAGCTCTGTGGTCCCCTTCAAAGAAGGGAGATTTAGATTGGATGTTAGGAGGAAGTGAGGGTGGTGAGATGCTGGCACAGGTTGCTCAGGGAGGTTGTGGCTGCTCCCTCCCTGGAGGTGTTCAAGGCCAGGTTGGATGAGGCCTTGAGTGACCTGTGCTAGTGGGAGGTGTCCCTGCCTATGGCAGGGGGGTGGAACTAGATGATCCTTGAAGTCCCTTCCAACCTTACGATTCTATGATTCTGATTCTATAATCAGGCTAAGTGGTACCCACATCAGCAGGGCTCCACAGGCAGACACTCAGTGCAAATTCAGCAATGCAAATCTTTTTTTCTTTCCCGGTCGTAGAAAAATGATGTGCTATCCACTTTTGTTACTCCCCTGGGGAAAAAAAAAAATCATCCCTGAGAGGATAAGTCATGAGAAGTTGAAAGTGATTCTGAGAGGAACAAGCATTGTGACCAAAAAACCTGCAGGATGTATGTGTGTGTGCACTGTGTGGATTCTCACTTTCCCCGCTCCTAGCTCTTCGCTGCCTTTGTCTGTCTTCAAATAGGTCCTTACAGCAAGGGAGGGCTTTGTCTTGCTTAGCCATTGAGTTGGAAAAGTTAGGTGTCAAAGCTAAGATAGCTATTTAGGCTCTCTTTGTACTCAGTGGACCGTAAATAAGTGCCTGGAAGATGTTGGAGGAATTGTCTTCTGCAGGTGATTTCGCTGGCTGCAGAGGGAGCTTAAATAAGCTGCAAGAGGAAGAATGGATGTAGCAAACAGCCAAGGACAGCAAAGTCTGCTCAGAGAGGCTTGGCTGCTATTCTGGTTACAAGTATAGATCACCAAGTATGTACAAGGCCTTTTTGTTGCAGCTCTTCTCTTTGTGTAGATCTGAGCTTCAGAACAGAACTAAAAATTCCTAGGAATATATTCAGATCTTTGCCCATACTACAGCTGGGTTTTGATGTCTTCAGAGGTTAAAACCCCCTCAGACCTGGAAGTATTATTTGATGCAAAGCTATTTCAAGTTGGGTACGTGAGAAACTATCATTCCTCTTAATAAAAACTGCAAAACTGCAATGATTTTAGTCATAGAATCGTTTGGGTTGGAAAAGACCTCTAAGATTATCCAGTCCAGCCTTTCTCTAACTCTTCCTAATGTAGAGCTGTCCAAAACCTAGACAGTGAAAGTCAGACTAAGCACACACAGCTCTACCATTGCAGGTAATTTGCACTGCCAGGGCTCTTTGACTAGGTATTAGAGGTTTATAAATCAATATAGCATTAGACAGAGATGTGTAATTAAATACCTATATTCAACTAAATATATCTAATTATCTAAGTATAGCATATATATGCAAATATAACTATCTATGTTAAATAGCTACATTGACTACCTACATTTAACTAAACAGCAACATTAACTATCCATAGTAAATAGCTACATTGACTACCTACATTTAACTAAACAGCAACATTAACTATCCACAGCAAACAGCTACATTTAACTAAATATTTACATTTAATGAAATAGCTACCATGTAACTAAATATCTACATTTAATGAACTTAATACCTACAATGGAACTAAATATTATCTGTATGCAAACAGTCAATTGCTCAAGCACCTTGTCCAGCTGAGATAAAGAATTCCAGAAGATGGCTGTGATGCATTCCTAAAAGGACTACTTTAAGGAAAAACCCCACAGTGTCATAAATTTCTGAGATGTTTCTCCTGTCTCCTGTTCCTTGTGCCCTGTGTGAGGCCACCAGGCACAGCACAGTATGACCATATGCAGGGCAGGCAGCAGGTTATAAACTCACTTTGGGTTCCTCCAGCATCCCTGGGCAAATAGCTCCTAAGTGTGCAGAAGGACTCAGAGCTGTAAGTTGGAGTGGTCCTGCTGATTTTGCAGCATAAAAAGAGTGAGAATTTGGCATGGGAGGCAGGCTTGAAGTTTCGGGGTGTGTGTACCGAGAAGGAAAACTCCCAACAAGCCAGTGTGCTCAACAGATCTGTGCAAATAGAGCCTTATTTATTTATTTTCCTCTTGCAAGCTGCTTTTACATGCTTCAGAAATTCCTGTTCTTGATAAGTTCCATTCCATTTTACATGATCTCAAATTCCTCCTCAGCCAGCTTTTAGTTCTTCTAACGCAAAGCAATGCTGGCTGACTGTATGTTTCACATCACTAAGTATATTTCACTTGACACTTCTTTTTCCCCCCTCTGTAGTCTCTTAGATGCCTTAACACGTTGCTCTCTCTCTCCCTCCTGGTGTTCTCTGTCTGCTTAATGCTCTTTTCTGCTCCTTCCTGGAGCTTCCTTAGCTGATGCATTTGGCTGTATGTTGCATTAAAGAAGAAGAAGGGGGGAAAAAAAAAGACTTACCAGTTCACAGCCCTTCCATTGTCTCATGTTGTGGGGTATTGCTCACTGCATTCTGTCCTCAGAGATAAACAGAGTGAAATTAAAATGTGTCCCTTTATCAGACACTAATGTGATTTCCTTAAGCTTGTCTCTTCTGTGTAGACTTTCTGAGGGGTCACCACTATCTTCAAAGGATTTCTCAATAAGCAAGGGGGGTGGGAGGGGGAAAGAAGTCTGTCTGGATTCAGTTCCTGCCATGTTGGAAAAAGATGTGACCAGTATTGGGCTCATGGAGCAACATTTGCTTTTAGATTAAAGATGTGTTTAGATTGGAAGTACTTTCTCCTCAGCCCAGGAATGGTGGGTAAAGAGCATCACTGGTGTTGTCAGTTGTTTGGAAGAGCTCTGAATTTAGGCAGTGCCTAGAGGGAAAAAAAGAAAGGCTTGATTAATGAGTCTTCAAATCCTATTAATTATCATCATTATTCATAATAAACTTTAATCCTTTAAAAAAAGGGCAATGACTTCCTCAAACATCTGGAGGATTGCTCCCCCAGACAGATTGCAGGGGAGAGGCAGCAGCTGAAGATTGGAGACTGAGCCTGCTCTTAACATAGGAGCCCAAAAGGGAGCAAAGCAATGGCAGCTCCCTCAAAGATGTGAATTAATTACTTGGCCAAAGCTGTGGCCAAAATTCCTGGGTAGGATTGTCCATGTCTGGTAAGGAACCCCCAGGCATGTATCCCCATCCCTAACAAGGAGTACTGCAGGGGTGGGGAAGAGGAGGAGACAGGGAACAAAGGCTTTGGCCCAGGAAGCTCAACCTTTCATTTCTCTGGGTTAAGAGAGGGAAGTTAGAACCCCCACAAAACCCAAGCAAGCTCACTCTGCTTGCCCAGCAGTGGGAGCTGTCCCAGCACCGATGGGATGGAGCAGGCTTGTCCTCAGTCCCAGCTGATTCTCCATCTCCGAAGATGCAGCTGCAAACCAGCCTGTGGTCCAGGAGTCGGCCAGGCAGCAGAGGGTGATGCTGGGAAAGTGGGATTTAGGGAGTCCTGGCTTCAGTGCAGACTGGGATGAGCTGGTGCCTGTGTCCCAGGGGATCCGTGAGGGTCACAGGCAAGGAGGGCTTGAGCAGAGCTGATGTGTGAGCATTCCTCCTCTCTTGGCATTTCAGTATCTGAAGAGGAGCTAAAGGAAGGCTAGGGAGGGACTGTTCAGAAAGACCTGTGGTGGTAGAATGACAGACAAAGGTTTGAAACTGGAGCAGGGGAGATTTAGATTGAACCTAAGGAGGAAGCTCTTCACAATGAGAGTGGGGAGACACTGGAACAGGTTGCCCAGAGAGGTGGCGGAGGTTCCACCCCTGGAGACATTCAAGGTCAGGCTTGATGGGGCCCTGAGCAACCTAATCTAGATGGAGATGTCCCAGCTGACTGCAAGGGAGGGTAGACAAGACGACCTTTGAAGCTCCTTTCCAAATCAATGCATTCTGTGATTCTATGATTCTCTTGGACATGTGCAGACCTGCAGCACTCAATTGAGACAATATGAAGCTCACATTTCCCTCTTCAGCTGGCCCTAGAGAGTTGCAAATCTGGCCTGTATGGCTGCTGACACACTCTGCCCCACAAGTGGGCAAACCTTGGGCTGCTCATCCATGCAGGTGCTGAGGGTGCTCCATGAAACCCTTGCAGAAGAGTGGCTGTGATTGCTGGGCAGAGGGCAGCATGAGCTTTCCCTGGGTGGCTTTGATAGCCTTGCCATTCAGGCTTTTTCCTCCTATCCTATTATTTCCTGTTGTATTTTCTTTAATTTAAGGTAAAATTTCCTCACCTTTTTGTTTGGTGGTGCTGCAGAACCATCAGGCCCAGGACTGCTGGTGTCGAATACACCCAGCCCACACTGAGAGATCACACATAGAACAAGTGACAGGACAAGAGGAAACAGCCTCAGGTTGTGCCAGGGGAGGTTTAGGTTAGATATTATTACTATTGTTCCCTCCCTGGAGGTGTTCAAGGCCAGGTTGGACGAGACCTTGAGTGACCTGTGCTAGTGGAAGGTGTTCCTGCCTATGGCAGGGGGTTGGAACTAGATAATCTTTGTGGTCTTTTCCAACCTTACCATTCTATGATTCTATGATTATGAAAAATTCCTTCACAGAAAGGGTTCTCAAGCACTGGAACAGGCTGCTTATGGAGGTGGTGGCATCACCATCCATGGAGGTACTTAACATTTGCAGAGATGCGATGCTGAGGGCCATGGTTGAGTGGCAGTGCCTTAACAGTAATGCTGGGGTTGTGAGCTCTGGGTGGGTGATCGGATTTGATGAACTCAACAGTTCAATGATTCCTATGTAAATTCCCAAATCCCTCCCTCTGGCTGCCCCATTTGTTTTAGCTGTTTATCCATATTCAGTCTTTCTGGCCCAAACCCAATTTGTGGGGCAGTTTTCTTTGCTTGGTGCTCAAGGCACTCAATGATTTCTGTCTTAGCCATCAGAGAGCATCTTAGTGGCTCTTTGAAGGTTTCTTTCTGATTGCTTTTGTAGATCACTATGATTTAAGGAGCTTTTGGTAATGACATGCCAATATTAGATTACTTCTTCTGTAACATGAAGTAGAAACTCACTTCTCTGTCTACAGGTGCAATATGAGGAAGTCTTCAGATAAATTTGCTTGACTGTTGGGACTGCTCTGCTTGATACTGGGGGAGTGCTGACATATTACTGTGAGTTTGTGGTGGTTTAGGGAAGAAAGAACTCCACTTCCTTAATTTTAAGGGTAAGGAAATGGAGGATTTGCTCATATCTCAGTATTGACTTTTTGTCCAAGTACTTTAGGTGCAGAAAAAGAACACTCTGGAATATCTTTGTATGAACTTGCACGGCTTGTTTGGAGGTATCCTGTACCTCAAAACATGTAGCTAAACACATCCACTGTGACAGCCTCCTCCTAGAAAAAGATAAGGTGTCTTGTACATCTTTAGGCTGGATTTTTAATCCCATTTCCAGGGTTTTCCAGCACTAACACCAGCCACACGTTGCTTATGTAGTCAGTTCACATTTTAATGTAGTGCCTGCGTACCAAATGTATGAAGCACAGCTGGACTCAGCACAATATTTCTGTGAAATGTGAAGGGAGCTATTACCCATACATCTGGTTTTGGTGTAAGAGGTTTCCCAAAGGCAGAGAAATTGCTGTGACAATTAAACCTGAGATTTAGAGGGGGATGAGATTCGTGCTGCGGTGTTAGCGCTCGCACGAGGAGCGAGGTCCCTGCGAGAGCTTTTTCATGGCTAACAATCTATTGTGTATGGTTAAAACACTTCAGAAAAGGTGCAGCCAATTATCTGCAGCTGTCTCTTGGTCGTTCTGCACAGGTATTGGACAATCTCTTGCAAACCAGTTTAAGGATCTGTCGTATTTTTGCTTACAGTCAACTGAGTCCCCAGCAGATGAATGTGCAAAGCTGCCTGGCCCAGCACTTCTGTACAAAAGGCTTTTAAATGAAAGTGAAAATTCATTTTAACAGCGAGGCTGGGTTTTCCCTTGAGCTTTCTAACACTGTTCACTCATTGTTGGGGATGTTTCTGCCTTCACAGAAAAAGCTTTTCTTTTTGTTACCCTTGCAGCCCTTGTTAGACTGAGCCAAGGTGCTGGTGCCTTCGTATCACTGAAGAGCCCAACTCCAGAGTCAACGTGTGAGGCAGCTGCAGGGGGCTGGCTGTTAGAAGGGGGCACAGGTAAAATGAGAGAGAAAGAAACAGGACAGACAAGTGGTTTATTTGTCTACAGCTTGGTGGTCGTCACCCACAGCTTCTCCTCGGTGTGTTGAGGACTTTCTCTTTAAAGCAACAAAAGCTCCTCTGGAAAATGCCAAAATTTCTCGCTCGGTTTTGCTCACTAATTTAGTATGCAAGAAATGTTAGTTTCTTCTCTCAAACACCAGCAGACAGATGGCAGAAAAAATATAGTAGACTCTGGACTCCCACTGAAAGCTGACCTAGACTCACCCCTGGCTTTATTGTTTTTCTTTCATAATTAGCTTTTGCCCAGCTTTGTCATTTTCATAAGCCTCGATATTCTTCAATTAACAAAACAGAACAAGAACAACAAGAGCTTAGGCAGCTCATGAGGTCACTTCTTGCAGGGGCTGGATTATGGCACCAAAAGAAGCCTGAAAAGCATGTATTGATCCAGTCTGACAGTTCCTGCCACATTAAGCCTCACCACAGCTGTGATATAAAGGCGCTTAGAGCTGTTATCATAAATACCATCCACTATCTTTAAAGATCATCAAAATTGCTTCACATTGTATAAGAGTTATTGTCATATAATTTGGTCAATGCATTTTAACAGCATAAATTGGTTTAGCATTTTAATACTGGCTTAAAGGTCAAATGCAGATAATTTAAGCTAACATTTATCCTATGAAAGTTATCATATAAGCTCAATTTACTGAATGTGTGGGGTGAAAAACAGTCAGCTTTATTATTTCCTTCATTTATCCAAAAGCTAAATACATCCAGTAAGTTCTGGGCTGAAGTGTTAAGGCACTTTCACTTAAAGTGTCAAAGAAGATATCTGTGACTGTTTTGTCAATGCCTAGAATACTTCAGATCCTAATAGATTTCCTATATTCTTTTTCTGGAGGAAGATGAACAGAGAGCTCCCTTCCAGCTTGTGCCTCATTGAACCAGCACAACGTGGAAGGCAAATGCCTGTCTGAGAGAGAGGAAGAGAGGTGATTGTGTAGGTGGAAAGCAATGCAGTCAGTAGCAACAGCAAAGGCAAGGAGGCAAGAGCAAAGGCAAAGAGGCAAAGCTGTCTTGAGAGAAATCCTCTGCCAAGGTGGTGTCCTGGAGCTTTTCTGCTGTAAGCAAGAGTTAAATGACACTGGTATGGCTGTGATAAAAAGTTCACTGGGCAGAGTTGGAACAGCTTTCAGCTCCAGAAGAAACTTCTGGTGCCATCCTGAATTGTGAGTGTGTAAGAGTCTGTGACCTGCTGGTCACACCCTTCTGGTGGGATGGAGTAGACCAAGATCACATCAACTGAGATGTTAAACTTCAGGCTTGTGCTGCCAGGGGGTTGTGTTAGAGGTATGGTTTGTTCTTGGGGTCTTTTTCTGTTCTCAGAGCTGTACTGTTTGTGTAAAGGTGTTTGGTGGAGCAGGAGCTGGAGCAGAGGTTTCCAACATTGTACCAGACTTTTCCAGTCATTAGGTTACAGAGATCATTCTCAGGTGAGCTGATCATCTGTGTACTTGTGTTTTTTCCTTCATGAGAGCAGTGAGATGATCCCACATTCATTACTTCTCATATGACTTCTGGAATCAACATTTCTTGGATCCCCCTGGCTGTATCCTTTTTGGTTGTAGTTTCTAGAGCCAAGATATTTATAGAATCATCATAGAATCATAGAATGGTAAGGTTGGAAGGGACCTCAAGGACCATCTAGTTCCAATCCCCTGCCATAGGCAGGGACACCTCCCACTAGCACAGGGCACTCAAGGCCTCATCCAACCTGGCCTTGAACAGCTGCCGGGAGAGAGCAGCCACAACCTCCCCAGGTAGTGCTCATCTACTCTGGAGTGCCATTTGGGTTTCAGGACTGATAAGCTCTAAATTTGTGCTGGCCCTTAAGCTGGTATCCCCATAGACCTCATGGCTTTGTAGCTTCACTCTGTCCATCTCATCTTCACTGAGATGGGACGGAGAGACCAACCCACATCCCAGGACCTGCACTTAAGGATCATCATCATGTTTCTGCCCTCTCACACCTCATCGGGTCTCAAAAGCATGTGCATAAGTGTTCAGAGAACTAACATCTATTTATGGTGACACAGGGAAAGATCAAAAGCAGATGGCTGGAGAAGAACAGGAAAACAGGAAAGCCTGCAGTGATAATCCCTTGATACATAGCCTCCAATGATGCAACTCAGGACCTTTCCCAGCCAAAGCTGCTCCCCAGGGGGTGGACAAGGGTAAGGGAATGGCTGTTGGGTGGGGTTGGAGGAGCTGCCACCAATGCATGGCAGTGCCTCTTGGAATCACACAGATTCCAATCGCAGAATGGTAGAGGTTAGAAGTGACCTCTGGAAATCCTCTAGACCAACTCCCCTGCTAATGTAGGTTCTCCTGGATCAGGTTGCACAGGAGCACATCCAGCTGGGTTTGGCAGGATTTTCCAGAAAGGAAACTCCACAGCCTCTCAGGGTAGCCTGGTTCAGTGCTCCAGCATCTTCAAAGTAAGGAAGTTTATCCTCAAGTTCAAGTGAAACCTCTCATGTGTACTAGTGGGAAGTGTCCCTCCCTATGGCAGGGGGTTGGAACTCGATGATCCTTGAGGTCCCTTCCAACTTTACCATTCTATGATTCTATGTTCTAGTTTGTGCCCCTCTGGGTACTTGGGCTCCTCTGGTTCTTGATTTCTCTGGTTATCCTTCATTCCTCTCAATATACATGGAGATTTTTATTTCCTTTCTACTCAGTTTCCTTTACTGAGCAGTCTAACCTGCTGAGGGAACACTTGATGTGCTCTTAGCTCTTCCATGCTTTTTCAAAACTGATCTTTGTTAGCATTTCTAGAAAGCTCCTAACTCCTCAAACTAGATAGCTTAACAAGTGCTGCTAAGGAGCATAATTGTCTGTGCTAGCCAGGGACTTGTTGGTTATAATATTGTGAAATCAAATCTTGAGAGCATCAATCATTTGTAGTAACAAATGTTCCATGTTTCCGCCCAACCCCCAACCCCCCAAGCCTTAAAAAGACATAGAGGTGTACACAGAAATCCATGCAGCAGCTCCCTGAGACAGAGCCCAGCTCTGACCATCTAGACACATCCTCACCTTCCCTCCATCTGCTCAGCTGTCAGGTTGCCTACAGCACAGCCTGACACGCGAGGATGAGAGATAGAAGGAGAATGCTTTGAAGCTGCTTTGTCAGTGTTTGAGAGTGAAAGATGATCCAACTCTTCTCAGTAGTGCAACCAGCTGCAATGTTTCCTTACTTAAACAAAGGGGTCTGGTCATCTGGAAAGGTGTACTCCTTCCATGAGGGGATACTGAGACTGTGATTGATAGGAAAAGAGTCCTAAGTGAGGGGTCCCACATGATCTTTGAGGTCCCTGTTTTGTTGGGTTTTTTAACCCCCAGGTTTGCTGACCAAGGGATGCAGGAGCCTTTAGAACTGAACCTAAGACACCCCCCCTACAAGTTATTCAGGTTTCTGCCACCATGATGTGGCAGGAAACATGAGATTCAGTTCAAAATTAATAATTTGCTGTTTTATTGCCTTTATCTTGTAAACTTGTCATGAGAAACAGGTAGTGATTTTACAAATATGATCTGGAGTTTGCCTCCAGCCTCTTAGGGGTAAATGGAACAGAGTGGAGCTGGCTGTTTACACAAGAAAAAAATTCTTACAAAGGCAAGTGATTGTCACTCAGGATACTGTCACCTCAGGAGAAAAGATTACAGCAATGTGCCTAAATTATCTCTATCTCTAGGGTTTCTGTCAAGGTCAAAGTCATTTGCACAGTGTGACTGTGATTAAAAGATCTGATTTTAACACAGAAAATGGAGGCGATCCAGAGTGTGGCTCAGTGATGGACCCCTCACAGAAAAGACATCAGTGTAGAATTACAGAATGGTTTGGGTTGGAAGAGACCTTCAAGACCATCCAGTTCCAACCCTCCTGTCATGGACAGGGACACCTTCCACCAGACCAGCTTGCTCAAGGCCTCATCCAGCCTGGCACTGAACACCTCCAGGGAGGTTGTGGAGCACAGAAGCACAGAATGTGATCTTTGATCACATTCTGTGCTTCTGTGCTCCACAACCTCCCTGGGCAACCTGTCCCAGTGTCTCCTCACCCTCCCTGGGCAACTCATGCCAGTCTCTCCTCCTTTGCTTTCTTCACATCCTCCCTCAGTCTCCTTCATTTGTCCAACTCTCTGGCTCTGCATCTTACACCAAATAAATGATAAAGCATAGTGAACGAATAAATAAATATACATATGTAAGAGCAGACACTGACTGCAGGCAGAGAGTGAATGTGATGTGTGTGTTACAAATTGGTGACCTCAGGGAATGATTTTATGTAATCCTTGACCTCTCCTTTGCTATTCCAGTCAAGCATGTTTATGTCTTGGATGTTAAATCATGACTGTTGCATAGATGTTGGGGGGAAAGGCATTTTACTTACTGGTTTTGATCCTTTTATTGTAGCTGTGTCTCCTGTATCTGACACAAATATCCCATTCTGACCAAAGTGTCTCACCACAGAGCAATGGTGTAAACCTGAGGGCCCTCTAAGCCAGCTTTGCAGGGAAGGAGAAATCAGTGGCACAATCTCTGGGTATATTCTAAGTATAAATTGTTTCGTTCTCATATACAAAGCAGACCTGGTAGTGTAAGTGGTAAAACAGTACTTTGGGCAATTATCTCTTGAAGGAATTGGTTGCTTGGAGCTCATGTTTAGTTGTCAGGGAATAATTATCTCAGTTACAACCACTTAATCAAAAAAAAGGACATAACCAATGCCAGGGTTCTCTATCTGATCACAGACCCAGGTTCTAAATAGGCAACATCTTGAGTCCTCTCCAATGAACAATGTGCACACAGGAACTTAGAATCATAGAACCATAGAATGGTAAGGTTGGAAGGGACCTCAAGGATCATCCAGTTCCAACCCTCTACCATAGGCAGGGACACCTCCTACTAGCACAGGTCACTCAAGGCCTCCTCCAACCTGGCCTTGAACACCTCCAGGGAGGGAGCAGCCACAACCTCCCTGGGCAACCTGTGCCAGTGTCTCAGCAACCTCACTGTAAAGAACTTCCTCCTAACATCCACTTTCAATCTCCCCTCTGCCAGTTTAAACCCATTGCCCCTTGTCCTGTCATTACAAAACCTTGTCAATAGTCCCTCCCCAGCCTTCCTGTAGCCCCCTTCAGATACTGCGAGGCTACTCTTAAGGTCTCCTGGAAGCCTTCTCTTCTCCAGGCTACAGAGTCCCAACTCTAGTAGCCTGTCCTCATAGCAGAGCTGCTGCAGNTAAAGTAGCACCTAGAAACCCTTACCATGATAGGATTTGCCTCTTTAGCCAATATTCCAGGGCATTGCTTGCTTGTCATTACTTCAAACTATTGGACTTTGACCTTCCTTTGAAGTCTGCGGCATATGCAGAAAATTAAGCAGGTTCTTGCCCATTTAGAGGATTGGTTTCTCTTAGAAATGGTCAGAACGTTTAACTTTCAGTGCTAATTCTAAACTTCTGTCCTGAGCACACTGTGTCTCTAGGTGACATTAAGTACCTCCATGCGGCAATGCCCTTACCGCTTACCGTCAAATACATCTTCTGCGTCTGCTGAGACTGTACCCAAAGGGGCTTACGATCAAAGCACATTGTGGTGCAAAGCCACCTCACAGGAAATTGTGCCACCTCGAGCTGCCAGCTGCCAAGCTTTGGGAGGAGGCTGGGGAGCAGGGTATGAAGCAAATCACATCTTTGGTTTGAATGTAAACGCAGGTGATTAGCCAAGAATTATTGCGCGGATCCAAATTGATCTCTTTAGAAGTAACTGAGAGGAATTGAGACTTGTGATCAGAAATCTTGGCAGAACTGAAAATCATAGCCCAAGGAGTGTGGTGAAGATCTGGATCATTTAGCAAATCATTCTTATTTTTTTCCCCCCAGTTTCTTTGGTTGTTTTTCTCTATCCCCTGAAACCTTCAGCCCTGGAAGATCTCACATCAGATTCTTGCAGAAGAGTTTCTTAACCTATAGAGACAGATGGGGAGCTCACTTCCTTACTCTAATGGGTTTCTGCTGAGCTGAGATCCTGCTTATCTAGAGAAATAATTGAGGGGATGGGGTAGGAGAGGAAGCAGCAAAGAGTCTGCACTGATTGCCTACATAAATTCTCTTTGGGCAGGGCAGAAAGGATGGGTGATGACTTTCCGGATAAATACTTTTACCTTCATCCCTTTTAGTGTCACTTCCATCTCTGTGGTACAGAAGATGGATTGAGCCTTGACAGAACTTCAGCCACAGTGGTAGAAGAGGACTGGAGGGTTCCTTATCCCTTGTGCTCAGGGATTTGTTCTATAGCAGGACAGAAACAGAAATGGAAGAGCTAATCTAGAAGCTGCAAGCTTGCTTTTCTGGTGTGGTTCATCCTACATCTCAGGTTACTCAGTACTCACACACAGACTTTGCAGTCATTTTTAATGGCTGGACAGCTTAGTTTTATGGGGCTTGTTGTGAAGTCTGAAGTCTGTCCACATAGATGTTGCCATCCACATAATACAAACACATGAGACAAGAGGCAGGGGCACAGACTTGGACATAGAAAGTTCCATGTAAATGTGAGCAGAAGGTTCTTTCTGTTGAGGATGGTGGAGTACTGGAGGCTGCCCAGAGAGCTGATGGAGTTTCCACTCGTGGAGTCATTTAAAATCTGTTGGATACCATTCTGTGCAGCCTGCTCTGGGTGATCCTGCTCTGGCAGAGGGGTTGGACTGGGTGATATCCAGAGGAATCCACCAACCCCTATCATTCTGTAATTCTGTAATGTAGCACTCTAATCCTGTTCTCCAGGCTGCCATATTCCACTTTAAAGCAAAGTGGTTTCCTCCATGAATTCACACACCAGCTGAAGAAGACCATGGTCATAAACAGTGACTTGCACATCAATGTGCCAGGATGCCAAAAGCAGAATGCAGTGATACTGGAGACAATAGAATGATTGCAATATCCTTAAATCCTTTCCTAACATTGAGCCTGCAATTATCCCACTGACTTAGAATTGAAGTCAGGAATTGCTTAGTTATCTTCATGATCATCACTTAGAAGAGATCAGACAATTATGAGTTACCTAAAAACATACACAGCATTTTATTGTCAATTTGCTGCTCTTTTGATTTCTGGTAGGGTTTGAAGGGGGGAAAAAAAAATCTAAAAAGGTTTTACTCACTTGAAAAGCCTAAATCAGTCTCAAGCAGCTCTTCTGGGCATAGATAAAGAATAGCTGCTTTGAAGACAACATGCACCAAGGAACAATATGAATGGTGTCACACCTGGAGATCTTCCATTCCTTGTCCTCAGCGACCTGTGCCTCTGGTGCAGTTGGCTGCATGACACCTGTCCAGTGCAACACATACTGTGCCTGGATTTATAACAGGCTGTTGCAGCACTGCAGCTCCTCCTCTTGGGCAGGTTACAGCAAAGAGTTGTTCCAGAATAGGCCGTTGAACCAGTTATTTCACCCTCATTTTGGAAGCTGAATGCTCTAAACTAACTATTTGAGTTAAACATCAGATGTTGATGTAATTGCCTTAAATGAAGCACACTGCTAAAAATACAGAAGATTTGGTGTTGGGGCTCTAATAGTTTTTTAATGAGGTCCATATTTATTCAGTCTCTGGGTGATCTCTCCTATGTAAAGCAGAAATCCCTTCCTTTGGCCAGGGAAATCCTCACTGAATGTTCTGAAGGTCTATCAATGACTACTGCTAAGGCTGTGGAATGAAAGGTGTCTTAGACAACATCTCCATTACTTCTATATGCTGGGTTTGAGCACTGCACTAGTCCAACTACATTGCAGATGAATCAGTGATGGATTCTTGCTGTTTTATGACTGCATCAGAAAAAAAACCAAAACAAACCATCTAGAACAATTAATAAATAAGTAGCAATAATACAACAAGCATGAAACTCAGTTGAACTGGAAAGATGTTCTTGTGGTCAGTTACACTGCTTGCCCACTCGAGGACTCAGGAAGCTCCTTTCTGCTTAGGCAGAAGGCTTGCATTCAATTAGAGAATTTACAGAGTTTTGCTCAAAATGGCTTTGGGTTGTACACAAAGCAACGCTGAACCACGACACAATAAAACATGAATTATGAAGCAAGTAAAACTGCTCTGCTCTACCAAAACCTTAACTANAGTTGAACTGGAAAGATGTTCTTGTGGTCAGTTACACTGCTTGCCCACTCGAGGACTCAGGAAGCTCCTTTCTGCTTAGGCAGAAGGCTTGCATTCAATTAGAGAATTTACAGAGTTTTGCTCAAAATGGCTTTGGGTTGTACACAAAGCAACGCTGAACCACGACACAATAAAACATGAATTATGAAGCAAGTAAAACTGCTCTGCTCTACCAAAACCCTAACTAGTTTTTTTTTTTTTTTAATATATATATA
>VWYK01130920.1:0-15924 GCA_013399775.1 Semnornis frantzii | reverse complement strand
GAGCAATGCTCAGCAGGAGCTGTATGCAGGGAGGCAGCCACAGCCTCCCTGGGCAGCCTGTGCCAGGCTCTCACCACCCTCACACTCAGCAACTTCTTCCTCAGCTCCACTCTCAGCCTGCTCTGCCTCAGCTCCAAACCATTGCCCCTTGGCCTGGCTCAGACCCCCTCAGCACAAGTCCCTCTGCAGCCTTCCTGCAGGCTCCCTTCAGGCACTGGCAGCAGCTCTGAGGTGCCCCTGGAGCCTTCTCGTCTGCAGGCTGCACCCCCCCAGCTCCCTCAGCCTGTGCTCACAGCAGAGCTGCTCCAGAGGACCTTGCAGAGGCTGAGCTGATGTCTCAGTGGCCTGCTCCAGCTGCTGGTTTAATTGGAAGAGGCAGGATGCTCAGAGCTGTCTGCTCGATGTTCCTCAGCCAGAGACTCCCATTCCATGGGAGTTCAGAAACATCAGGAGAAGGCAATGCCAGGTGGGTGCCAACGTTTCGTGCCCCACTGCAAGTAGCTTAGGAAGCTTCCCACAGTGTCCTCCCTCCCCCTTGAGGGACTTCTTCCTTGTAGACCCCTTTGAGCACTGAAGGGCCACCAGAAGGTCTCCTGAAAGCTCTCCAGGATGAATGCCCCCAACTCAGCCTGGCCTCACCCCAGAGGGATTGCACCCTCTGAGGCCTCTCGTGTCCTCCTCCTGCCCTGCTCCAGCAGGTCCCTGGCTGTGCTGAGGCCTCCAGAGCTGGTTGGTGTTCTCCAGGTAGGGTCTCATACTAAGCACATCTTGATCTGTCAGACCCACCCCAAAAGCAGCACAGCAGCTGCAGGCTGCTGAGAGAACCAGTGAAGGGCTCTGGCAGAGTCTTGCTGAGCCCCCAGCAGTGGACAAAGCCCAGAAGTACCTCTGAGTGCAGAGGGTCACAAGAGGGACCAGGAGGGCTCAGTAGGTGAGTCCAAATGTGCAGCTTGCACTGGGCTGGGAGGGACCCTCCAGGGGCATCCTGGCCACCCCCTGCAGGCACAGGGACACCTGCAGCCAGAGCAGGCTGCACAGGGACACAGCAAGGCTGAGCTTGGATGGCTGCAGGGATGGGGCCTCAAGCACAGCCCTGGGCAGCCTGTGCCAGGCTCTCCCCACCCTCACTCTGCAGAGCTTCCTCCTCAGCTCCAACCTAACTCTGCCCTGCTCCACTTCCCTGTCGCAACAGGCCTGGAGCAAAGGTCTGTCCCCAGGTCCCTTCAGGCACTGCAAGGCCACCACAGTGCCCAGGACACCTCCCAGGGGGGACATTGCTCCCTGCAGAGGAGAAGAGCTACACTGGAGAAGCTTTTGGAGGTCCAGAACACGACTTAGGAGGCAGTGCCAACTGCAGTGGCATTTCCTACACCCCCAAAGGTCTTCCAGTTCCACCCCAATGAAATCCTCTCAGCTGTCATCTAACCAATTTAATGCTTGGCTGAGCTAATTAGCATCTTTCCAAGCCTGCTAATTAGCATTTCTTTTAGAACCTCAAGGTCACAGCTCAGGCCCAAGACCTTCAGCCAGAGCACTGCTAACAATCAGGAGGACAAACAGAGCCCTTCCCTCACCCACTGCCTGGCACATCTCATCAGAGAAGATCAGACCAGCCAGGCCCCAGATGGCCTGGTTGCCCTCTGTGTGCCCTGTGGTGGCACTCAGGGTGACCTGTCCAGAACTCAGGTATGGAGCCAGACCCTTTCCAGTGGTGCCCAGGGATGGTGTAAGGAGCACAAAGTGTAGCCCAGGAGGTGCCAGCTGGACAGGAGGAGAAAGTTGTTTGTTGTGAGGGTGCTGGAGGCCTGGAGCAGGTTGTCCAGAGAGGTTGTGCAGTCTCCTTCTCTGAGGAGCTTCCATCCCCAGCTGGGCACTGTGCTGCTGGGCAGGCTGCTGCGGGTGCCCTGCTGGAGCAGGGCTGGGCTGGGTGAGCCCAAGAGGTCCCTTCCAGCCTCTCTGTGCTGATTTTCTGCTTGTCACTGTGTTGAGCCCAAGTGTGCTGCTTCCAGGCTGGAAGAGGACCAAAAGGGACATCTCTGGCTCAGCCTGGCAGAGGTGCCAGGGCAGCTCAGCAGCCTGCGTGCAAGATCTCTGTCGTGGGCTCTCCTGCCACCAGAGCAGCAAATGCTGCTCCCCTCCAGTGCCTCAGCGTGCCCCTCTGCCTTCACAGCTGTCACCTCCCTCCTGGGTGTTCTGAGGAGACAGGAGCAGAACCATGGAATCATCTCAGTGGGAAGAGCCCTCAGAGATCACTGAGTCCAACCAGCAACCACCCCCAGCATGGCCACCAGACCATGGCCCCAGGAGCCATGGCCACAGCTCTCTTGAACCCCTCCAGGGACAGGGACTCCACCACCTCCCTGGGCAGCCTGTGCCAGTCCCTGACCACTCCTGCAGTTGAGATCTTTGAGGTCTCTTCCAACCAGACACATTTTGGGATTCTTTTCCCACACCCAGTTCCTAACTCCNGCCTGTGGCAGTGTTCCAGCAGCCTCCTGCTGCACAACTTGTTCCTCACAGCCAATCTGTCTGCTCTGCTCTCACTTCAAACCATTGCCCTCCTGCTGGCCCTGCAGGGGCACAGTCCCTCTGCAGCCTTCCTGCAGGCTCCCTTCAGGCACTGGCAGCAGCTCTGAGGTGCCCCTGGAGCCTTCTCCTCTGCAGGCTGCACCCCCCCAGCTCCCTCAGCCTGTGCTCACAGCAGAGCTGCTCCAGCCCTGGGCCCATCTCTGTGGCCTCCTCTGGAGCTGCTCCATCGAGTCCATCAGATCTTAGAGGCCTTTCCCAAGGGGAACAGTTCCATGATCCTAGGCCCTGGGATCCTGGGGTTGCAGAGGAAGAGCTCTCTTGAGCCGCAGACATCAAAGTGAGCATCTTCTCACCACCCAAATCAACTTTGAACTGCAAATATTTTGCCATCTAAAAATGATCTCCTCCCTAAGCCTCTTGAAAGACTGGCAAAGACAATTTAGTCTCGATGCCAAGGTGGTAGAAATCCAAGAGTCTGTTCCCAGCCCTGCTTAGGAGTGACCTTGAAGATGCCATCCAATGTTTGTGTTGCGGGAAAGGAGCTGCTGGGAGATGCTGTCAGAGTCAGAAGAGAGAAGCCATGTGGAGGAAGCAGCAAATATCATCAGCAATTAGGGGGAGAGCTGGAGCTGGAATTGATGGCTTCTGGGCTCCCTCTCAAGTGGAGCTGTGGCCATAACCAGAGGGACAGCAGCAGGCACTGGCTGTGCCTCTCCACAGCCGCGGTGCTGCAGGCACAGCACGTGGGGGCTTAGCTCAGAGCTGGGCATGAAAGCAGTGCCAGCAGCTGGGGAATGCCAATGATGGAACTCAGAAGCACCAGATAGAAACAGTGCCCAGAGCTTGCTTCTCCCTAAAGCAGGAGGCTTTGATTTGTCCCTTTCAGAGCTTTCAAGGAGACTCAAATTGCATTTCTTCAGCGTGAAAGCAAATCAGATTAGGATTTCATGGGGGAGAGGCTTCCAAATCTTCTTAAACACCCCTGAAGGAAAATATTTCACCTTCCCCTCAGCTGGAGGAAGTTCTCCCCTCTGATAAGTGATTCACCAGGCTCAGGAGAAGGAATGGCCCTGCACTGCCTGCACCTGGGCTGCTCCTGCCTGCTGGCCACAACCAGCCTCGGGAGCCTGGCAGTGTCCTCCTGCCCTCTGCTCTGCCCCACAGTGCCTGCTCCAGCTCTGGCTCCCCAGGAACAGGGAGCTGCTGGGGAGAGTCCAGGGCAGGCTGCAGAGCTGCTGAGAGGCCTTAGACTTAGACTCCTGTGGCAGATGTTTGCCTCCAGAAGTGGACTGCTTGTGAGCCTCTGCTTCTAGGAAAGGTCACCTCTGATGCCTGCAGAGGTGGCCTGAGGTGGAGACACTTCTCACCGCTTGACAGAGTGCAGTGGGTTGGAAAGGACCCTCAGAGGTGCTCAGGAGCAGGGAGAACAGCAGCACAGGGAGGGGATTCTGCCCCTCTGCTCTGCCCTGCTCAGACCTCACCTGCAGCACTGCCTCCAGCTCTGGGGAACCCAGCACAAGGAGGACCTGGAGCTGCTGGAGAGGGTGCAGAGGAGGTCACAGAGATGCTCAGAGGGCTGGAGAAGCTCTGCTGTGGGGACAGGCTGGGAGAGTTGGGGCTGCTCAGCATGGAGAAGAGAAGGCTGCAGGGAGACCTTGGAGCAGCCTGCCAGGACCTGAAGGGGCTGTAAGAGAGCTGGGGAGAGACTTTGGACAAGGGCTGGGAGTGCCAGGACAAGGGACAATGGCTTTGAGCTGGGAGAGGGGAGATGAGAGTGGAGAAGAGGAGGAAATTCTTGGCAGTGAGGGTGGTGAGAGCCTGGCACAGGCTGCCCAGGGAGGCTGTGGCTGCCTCCTGCCTGGGGGTACTCAAGGCCAGGCTGGATGAGGCCCTGAGCAGCTGAGTCTGGCTGAGAGGTGTCCCTGGGCATGGCAGGAGCTTGGAGCAGAGGAGCTCTGAGGTCCCTCCCAGCCTGAGCCATTCTGGGGTGCTATGACCTGGGCACCAGATGCAAGTGGCACCAGAGGTGACAACTCATCAGCTGCTGCCATTCAGAGATGCTGCTGAGTCCTGCTGCTGGAGACAGCCACAGAAGATAAGAAGATGGAAAGCTTTTCCTGTCTGAACATGCACAGAAATGTTCTCTGCCTTCAGACATCAGCCTGGAAGCAGCTTTGGTACTGTTAGCACTCAGTAGGTCCCAACTTTATCCCTGAGGAGAAAACTAATGGCTGGAGAATTCCAGAGCTGCTGCAGCATCCTTAATTACAACAGAGATTTGGAAGCCTGGGAGTGATTTATTCCCCAGCTTGCTAAGAAGAAAGTCAACCCAGTGCCTGTTTGAGGCCCTGCTGTGCCAGCATGATTCATCTCCTGATGCTCCCAACCACCTTTCCCAGGTCTAAATGAAACCTCAGGTCAGAAATGAGCTCTGGAAACAGGACCTGCCCTGCTCCTCTCCTTGACAGCTCAGACCCTGATGTCAGGTGGGACCCTCCCTGCCCACCCTTCTGGGGAGTCAGGATTGGCAAATTGCTGAGCTGCATAACCTGGGGGGACCTCAGAGCTGCTGCCAGTGCCCAAAGGGAGCCTGCAGGAAGGCTGCAGAGGGACTTGTGCTGAGGGGGTCTGAGCCAGGCCAAGGGGCAATGGTTTGGAGCTGAGGCAGAGCAGGCTGAGAGTGGAGCTGAGGAAGAAGTTGCTGAGGGTGAGGGTGGGGAGAGCCTGGCACAGGCTGCCCAGGGAGGCTGTGGCTGCCTCCGGCATGGGGGTGCTCAAGGCCAGGCTGGATGAGGCCCTGAGCAGCTGAGTCTGGCTGAGAGGGGTCCCTGGGCATGGCAAGGGTTGAAGCAGAGGAGCTCTGAGGTCCCTCCCAGGCTGAGCCACTCCAGGATTGTGTGACTGAAAACATCCCCCCAAGAGCAGGGGATCAGAGCAACTCCAGCAGCTCTGTGCTCTGCTTCATTAGTTTAGAAAATTAGTTAAATGAAGCATTAAGTCTTAAAAATCAAATTCACAGAACCTCACCAAGCCTTAGAAAAAACAGGGAAAAGGCTTCACACTAACCTTTTCCAGGGAACTCCAGCAGGGTGTGGTGGGCAGGGACCCCTGCAGCTCACCCAGCCCAGCCCTGCTCCAGCAGGGCCCCCACAGCAGCCTGCCCAGCAGCACAGTGCCCAGCTGGGGCTGGAAGCTCTCCACACAAGGAGACTGCACAACCTCTCTGGGCGGCCTGCTCCAGGCCTCCAGCACCCTCACAACAAACAACTCTCTCCTCCTGGCTTCCAGTCTGTGCCCTGTGCCCCCTGTCCTCTCCCTGGGCACCACTGGGCAGTGTCTGGCCCCAAGCCCAAGTCCTTTTACCACACAACTGCCATTTAGATTCCTCTTTGCCCCTTCCTTCCTCATGCTGATGGCAGCAAACCCAACCTGGGGGAGACTGCAGAGGGTCAGTTTGCTGCCCTGCACCCACACCTGCATTCTCCTGTGTGCTCTGGAACCTTCCCTGCTGAGGAGCAAACCAAGCAGTGTGCTACACTGCTGTGACCTCTGTGGCTCTCATCCTGCAGCCCTAACCTCTCCTGAAGTCCCAAACCTTGAAGCAACAGCAGCAGCACAGCTTCAGCTTCACCTCTTTTCCTTCCTCAATGAAAGAATCTTTGCAGCCCAGGGATGGAATCAAACCAATTTGTCTAAAAATAGCTAAAGCAGGCAGAGAATCAAAGCACAGGTGAGAGCTGTGGGGTCTGAGCTTCATATCACCGAAAAGAGGTTTCCAGTTCACCTGGGCTACGAAAGATCTGAGGCAGTTGGAAGGCTTGGGAAGGCAGAGCCTTTCATCTCAGATGAGAGGAGAGATGAAAGCAGGTCCTGCTCCTCTGGATGCAGATGATGAAACCATCTGCATGGGGCCCAGAAAGGACTAGGAGAGGAGAAGTGTTCTGGAAAATCAGAGTGTGAGCTGGGCTAGAAGGGACCCTCAAAGGGCATCTTGGCAGCAGGGCCATCCCCAGCCAGAGCAGGCTGCTCACAGCCCCAGAGCTGTCCTGCACTGCTGCCAACCATGAGGCAGCTCCCAGCTCTCTGGGCAGCCTGGGCCAGGCTCTCCCCACCCTCAGTGTCAAACATTTCTCCCTTCTCTCCACTCTCAATCTCCCTCTTTGAGTCCAAACCATCACCCCTGCTCCAGTCCCAACAGGCTCTGGGAAGTCTGTCCCCAGCTTTCTGATTCCCTCTTTAAGCAGTGCAAGGCCACCAGAAGGTGTCCCTGGAGCCTTCCCCCCTGCAGGCTGCACACCCCCAGCTCTGCCAGCCTGGCTCACAGCAGAGCCCTTCCAGCCCCCCCAGCACTGCTGTGGCCTCCTCTGGCCCTGCTGCCACAGGTCCCTGTCTGTGCTGAGGTTCCCAAGGCTGCAGCCCCAAACCCTTCCAGACAAAGCAGCAGCCCAGGGCAGGCTCAGCAGAGCTGCTCCTCCCCATCCTTGTCTGCCTCCTCCTTGGGCAGGCTCCGGCACCATGCGGTTGTGTAACGCCAGAGCCCAGCTCAGCCAAACAGCTCACGTCAGGCAGTGACAGCAGTGACAGCCTCCCACCAGCACACACTGCCAGAGCAGAAATAATCCAGGAGTAGGATGAGCCAAGGCAAGGTGGCACCTCCCGAACTGACAGCAGGGATGCTGACGGGCGGCAGTCTGCAAGCAGCCACCTGGGCACATCCTCACCTGAAGGGACCAAAAGTCTGCTCAGAGCTGAGCTGTGCTGCCAGTGCAAGGAACCTGAGGAGAGGCTCCTGTCCCCGGGGGGAACCACCCCCTGCAGCAGGACAGGGCAGGGCTGCCCTGCTGGGAAGCAGCTCCATGGGGAAGGACCTGGCAGTGCTGGGGGACAATGAGGTCCCAGGAGCCAGCACTGTGTCCTGAGCAGGGCAAAGGTGTTCTGGAGGGCATGAAGAAGAGTATGGCCAGAAAGTGGAGGGAGGTTCTTCACTCTGCTCTGCCCTAGGGAGGGCACAGCTGGTCCAGTGCTAGCTCCCCAGTGCCAGAGCCAGGGAACTGCTGGGGAGAGCCCAGGGCAGGCTGCAGAGCTGCTGAGGGGCCTGGAGCAGCTCTGGGAGCAGCAAAGGCTGAGAGCCCTGGGGCTGAGAGCCTGCAGGAGAGCNNNNTTGGGTGTGGGGCAGGCTGCTGTGGGTGCCCTGCTGGAGCAGGGCTTGGGCTGGGTGAGCTGCAGGGGTCCCTTCCAATTCCTGCCATTCTGGGATGCTGTGAGCTGGTGGTGCTGTAAGGATCCTACATGGTTAATGTTGAGTCCTCATGCAAGGTGGTTGAGATCTGCCCAGGAGATCCTTCCTTCAGCCAGACTCAAGCTCTCTGTTCTGCCTAACCCTAAAGCAGCTGCTCTGACAAATCACTTCTAACCTCAACCCACCTCAAGCCTGCTCCCCCTCTCCCCACCCCACAGCCTGCTCTGCTCAGTCTTGCTCCAAGACACAAACTCTTGTCAGGACACTTTAGGAAACCTGACTGGTGTCAGCCAGCATGAAAGGCACAGCACGAATCTTGCTGCAGGACAGAGCTCATCCTCATTACCAACTGCTCCAGAGAGAAAAAGAGAAGGACCCTAGCAAGGGTCTGAGAGCATCTGCAGGGGGCTGGCAGCACAGCTCACTTGTGCCTGGTGAATTAGAGTAGCTGCACCTCCCTCCCAGCTCCTCAGGTGTCTCGTCTTGGGTTGTTCCTTATTTTCTAAGAAGCTGCAGAGTTTCTTCCAGTTCTATTTCAGCCCAGTGCTGTTGTTTCCCTTCCTTGCTGCCAGGCTCCTGCCCTCAGCCCTGCCTGGTGCCGCCATGCTGATCAGCAGTGCAAGGGTGGGTCAGGAGATGGGACCAGTCTGTCGTGAGAGGTGCCAGTGACAGGGCAAGGGGCACAGACTGGAACCTGAGAAGTTCCATCTCAGCATGAGGAGGAGCTGCTGGAGCCTGGAGCAGGCTGCCCAGAGAGGCTGTGGAGTCTTCTCTGGAGACTTTCCAGCCCCAGCTGGACGCGCTCCTGTGTGCCCTGCTCTAGGTGCCCCTGCCTTGGCAGAGGGTCAGAATGGGTGATCTCTGGAGGTGCCTTCCAGCCCCTGGCATTCTGGGACTTGATAAGTATCTCACACAATTCTTTTCCCAAAAGTAAGCACCACCACAGCTGATTTTCACCCTGATTGTCACTGACAAGCTGCAGAGAACCCACCCCAAAGCCAACCCACACAGCTGCTGGCAGCAGCAGCTCCTCCCAGCTGCAGACTGCTCCATCTCCTGCTGGACCTGCTGAAAGAGCTCCATGATGCTGCTGAGGCAGGCAGCAATCAGGGTAAGTTGGTACCCTGGTAATGATGGCACGAAGGTGACAAATGGCTTTTATATCCTCTTCCAGCCCCAACAACCTAATATTATAACCTCCTTGTCACACTGATCCCTGGGATAAAGAGGCTCCCATAATACCTCCTCTCTATCAACCACTCCACAACCACTTACTCCTCTCAGTACTTCATATTCAAATCACTTCCATTCTAAGCAAATTAGAACCATTTAGAGCTGCAGTGTTTAACCCTGGGCTGACAGAAGCCAACAAAAAGTAGGTTTGGGAACCTCTTTGAGCAGGACACAGGAGAGGTTCACTTTGTGAAGTGTCAACCAGCCACCAGCAGGCTTTAGCTCCCTGCAGGAGTTGTCTCTGCTTTACAGCTTTGCAGCTTGCACTGGGCTGGGAGGGACCCTCCAGGGGCATCCTGGCCACCCCCTGCAGCACAGGGACCTGCAGCCAGAGCAGGCTGCACAGGGACACAGCAAGGCTGAGCTTGGATGGCTGCAGGGATGGGGCCTCAAGCACAGCCCTGGGCAGCCTGTGCCAGGCTCTCCCCACCCTCACTCTGCAGAGCTTCCTCCTCAGCTCCAACCTAACTCTGCCCTGCTCCACTTGCAAACCATTGCCCTGGGCCTGTCCCCACAGCCCCTTCTGAGCAGTCCCTCCCCAGGCAGACCTTAGAGCAGTCTGCCAGGACCTGAAGGGGCTGCAGGAGAGCTGGGGAGGGACTTTGGACAAGGGCTGGCAGTGCCAGGATCAGGGACAATGGCTTTGAGCTGGCAGAGGGGAGATGAGAGTAGAGATGAGGAAAAAATTCTTGGCAGTGAGGGTGGAGAGAGACTGGCACAGGCTGCTCAGGGAGGCTGTGGCTGTGCCCTCCCTGGGGCTGTCCCAGGCCAGGCTGGATGAGGCCTGGAGCAGCTGTGCTGGTGGGAGGTGTCCCTGGGCATGGCAGGTGGCTTTAGCTGGATGGTCTTGGAAGCCCAACCCAAGCCATTCCCTGGCTCTATGAACTCTCAGTTCTGAGACACAGACCCCCTGGACCCTGCTGCTGAGCCATTCCCTGCCCCCAGCAGGATCAGATCCCTGCTCTGCTCTCCCCAGCACTGCTCACTGAGCCTGCCAGGGAAGCTTTAGCTCCGTGCTCTATATTTGAGCTCTGTGACTCATCTCACTATTTCCAGTGTTGTTTCTCACCACTTAAAGGTCTAAGCCTATTTTCTTCTGCTTTTTGGTGCTTTTTTTCTTTTTCTCCATGTGAACAATTTGTAAGCACCAGCCAAAAGCAGTTTTGCTTCTAAATGCTGCTTGACAGCTCCAACCAAACTTTAACTGAAGAGCAGATTAAAAGAGAGAGAACAAAAATAAATCACAGACCCAGAGACCTCAGCACTACATCTCCACAGCCTTGAGCCCTTCCAGCTGTAGGGACTCCACCACTGCCCTGGGCAGCCTGAGCCAGGCCTGGACAACCTTTTAGGGGCAGAAATTGTTTCTCGTGGCCAACCCGAACCTACCCTGGTGCAGCTTGAGGCCATTTCCTCTCATCCTGTCTCTTGTTCCTAGGCAGCAGAGCCCAAGCCCAGCTGGCTGCAGCCTCCTCTCAGGGAGCTGCCGAGAGCAATGAGGTCTCCCTCAGGCTCCTCTTCTCCTGCACACTCTCAGCTCCCTCAGCTGCTGCTCCCCAGCCCTGCTCTCCAGACCCTGCCCCAGCTCTGCTGCCCTTCCCTGGCCTCTCTCCAGCAGCCTCTCCCAGCCACCAAAGCTGAGCTTTGTAAGCACCAGGCAGGCACTTCCTGCCCACATTGCAGCACAGCAGCACTGAGCAGAGCATGAGGAGTGCCTCATAACGACTGGCAAATGAGCTTCTGAAAATGTCACTGGCTCCAGAGCGCTGTGCTAGGGATGGGGACTCCACCAAGCACCACAGCCAGCACAGCCTCCTCAACCCTCTCCTTCCAAAGCCCAGCCTGGAATATTCCACAGGCTTCTTGCACCTCATTTGGAGCATGCAGAGTCCCCCCAGGCACAGTAAATCACAGATCTAATGAAGCCCAAGCCCCTGCCTCACCACTGCCAACTCAGCCAGTCTCAGCCCAGCACATATTGGTGCAGTCCCTCAGCCCTGAGCTCTCAGCTGCTCCTGCTCTCCTGCACCAAGAGCACACTGAGCTGTGGCTCTGGGCACTTGTGGAGTTGTGGACTCAGAACTGGTGAGGTTGGAAAAGACCTTGAGGATCATCCAGTCCAAGTCTCAGCCCAGCATTGCCAGGAGCACCACTAAGCCAGGGCCCTCAGCACCCTGAAACACCCCCAGGGATGGAGACCCCAGCACAGCCCTGGGTGGCCTGGGCCATGCCTTGACAACCATTTTGGGGAAGAAGATTCTGCTCACATGCAAGCTAAGCCTCCCCTGGTGCAAGCTGAGGCCATTTCTTCCTATTCCTTGGAGCAAGAGACCAACCCCAGTCCTGCCCCAACCTTGCAGAGGGCTGCAGGGAACCGGGAGGTCTCCTCTGAGCTTCTTGCTCCTCGGGAGCAAAGAGCAACCCCAACTCTGCAGGCTGCACACCCCCAGCTCTGCCAGCCTGGCTCACAGCAGAGCCCTTCCAGCCCCCCCAGCACTGCTGTGGCCTCCTCTGGCCCTGCTGCCACAGGGGTCTGTGCTGAGGGCTCTGGAGGTGCCCCAGCACTGCAGGGGGTGCCGAGCAGAGCACAGCAGCCATGGAATGGGTTGGGTTGGAAGGGACCTTCAAAAGTCACCCAGCCCCAGCTCCCCTGCAGGCAGCAGGGACACACAGATACCAGGAAGAAATTCTTGGCAGTGAGGGTGGGAGACACTGGCACAGGCTGCCCAGAGAGGCTGTGGCTGCCCAGGCTCCTCCAGGCTGTGGAGGTGTGCCAGGCCAGGCTGGATGAGGCCCTGAGCAGAGGCTGTGCTGGTGGGAGTTGTCCTGCCCATGGCAAGGGGCTGGAGCTGGATGACATTTAAAGTCCCTTCCACCCTGTGACTCTTCAGCTGGCTCAGGCTGCTCAGAGCCCCTGCCAGCCTGACCTTCACTGGCACCAGGCACATCAAGGCATGAAGCAATTCCCACCTGGAGAAAACCTTCTGACTTCAGCAGCTAGCCCAGAGAGGAGTTTAACGTTCTGGGTCAGGGATAACTTCAGCTAAATGCTATGCAAGAAGTGTCCAAAATTGGTGCTGACAGCACTTGTCACTTGCCAGCAAGGTCCACCCGGGCTGAGGAGCTCTGGGATCTGTTTACAAGCTCACAGGGCACGAATTAAATCCAATTTAATTCATTCATCTGCATCTCTCCTGCTTCTGGAGCAGCCTGTGAATGGCAGCCGCTTCCCTGGCTCGCAGCACTCCCCTTCCCCTCAGCCCCAGCCTCATGAATATTAATTGCTGGGGAAGTGGTTAATAAGTCAGCAGGTGACAGCAAGGCAAAAACTGCCCCAGCAGAGGCATTCCCTCAGCCTCAGCCCACAGAGGGCCCAGACCTGCTCCAGGAGATGGCTCCTGCACAGGCACCAGGGGGGAGCTCTGCAGGCCCTCTGCCTGGGAGGCTGTCATTTGCTCTCTGTGGGAAGGGGAAGAGTTAGAGCAAGTCCTCACATCCCCACCAGAGCTGCTCTGACCAAGGAGAAGCTTCCGCAGCTCCTCCACCCAAGGCTGCCCCACTGGGAGGCTTCTCATGCAGGACTTGTCTTAAGGGCAGGCAAAAGCCCTCGGGATGAGGCAAACCCTAAGCAGAAATCCCTGAGCAGCCAGCACCATGCAGCTCTGTGCACTGCACTGTAAGGCTGGCAGCTGGAGACCACCAGCAGCAAGAGCTGCAAACCACAAACCCAAGCAGCTCCCCTCAGGCATGTCCTCAACTCTCAGCTCCCTCAAGGGCTGAGAGGCAAAGCAAAGACCTGAGTGAGGGAGCAAGAGCAGAAGCAGCACAAGTGACAGCTATGGTGATGCCCACCCCTGAGAGCTGCCACCCACCACTCCTGACCCTGTCCTGGCACTGCCAGCCAGTGACACTTGGCTCACACTGAGGGCAAACAGAGTCAAGGAATGTGTCAGAGTGCTGGGAAGGAACCTCTAGAGCCCATCCAGCCCAACCCCTGCAGGCAGCAGGGACATCTCCAGCCAGAGCAGGCTGCTCACAGGCCCAAACCTGACCTGCACCGCTGCCAGCCATGGGGCAGCTCCCAGCTCTCTGGGCAGCCTGGGCCAGGCTTCCAGCACCCTCACAACAAACAACTTTCTCCTCCTGTCCAGCTGGCACCTCCTGGCTTCCACTCTGTGCCCCTTGCCCTGTCCCTGGGCACCAGTGAGCAGAGCCTGGTCCCAGCCTCTTGCCCCCCACAGGTGCTTCAGCTCTTGCTGAGCATTGCTCAGCTGCCCTCTGGGGCTGCTCTCCTGCAGGCTCTCAGCCCCAGGGCTCTCAGCCTTTGCTGCTCCCAGAGCTGCTCCAGGCCCCTCAGCAGCTCTCAGCTTGCCCTGGACTCTCCAGCAGGTCCCTGGCTCTGGCACTGGGGAGCCAGCGCTGGACAAAATTAATTGAATTTATTTTTTTTTAACCCAAGAAGCTGCTCCAAGGCTGACCCTGATGTAGATTTCTCTCTTCACTTTATGCTAACTCCAAGACAGCTCCAGGGGATGGACACTGACTGTGAGAGCTGTGTCCCAGGGCTTGCTGCTGCTCCACCTCGGCTCTTGATGGGAATGGGAACTCAAAAGCTTTCTGACAGTCCCAGGAGGTGCAGTTGTGGGTTAGCATCTCTAATTCTGCAAACCTGCTTCCTAACTACATTTTGCTGGGAGAAAAGTGAAGAAATCACCAAACCAGGAGAAATTTTCCTGCCTGCTTTTGAGCAGAGACCTCCCAGCAGCCCAGCACCAGAAGATGGTTGGGCAAGGCCAAGGAGAGAGCAGCAAGAATGCTGGCAGCTGCCTGTTGGTTTTGCTTAATTGGTTTATTAGCTGCTGGATGAGCTGGTTTGTGCTGTGCAGAGGAAAAGTGGAGCAGCAATAAGTGCTAATTAATCACATTAGTGATGGCACACCCAGCTCCAGCTGCTAATTGTCAGCATGCAGCAGGGAAATGCCAGCTGCAGAATGGGCAGAAGGCAGCCCAGGTCACAGCACCACAGAGGGACAGGGCTGGGCAGGGACCCCTGCAGCTCACCCAGCCCAAGCCCTGCTCCAGCAGGGCACCCACAGCAGCCTGCCCAGCAGCACAGTGCCCAGCTGGGGCTGGAAGCTCTCCACACAAGGAGACTGCACAACCTCTCTGGGCAGCCTGCTCCAGGCCTGCAGCACCCTCACAACAAACCTGATGAGGTGCAGCAGTTTCTGCCACTCTGCCCCAGGCTCTGAGCAAAGCAGCCCCCAGGCAGCCTGGGCAGTCTGCCACTGAGCACACACCAGAGAGCTCTGCATGTTCTGTGGCCTTCCTGGAGAAGCAGCTTGCATGTCTCAGCCTGCACCTTGCTGCTCCTCAGCCTCTTCTGGTGAGGTGACCTCACTGTGCTGTTTGTCACTCCTGAGCAGCATGGAAGCTTTGCTCATGGGTTGAGCTTAGCGTTTGGCCTCTAAGAGGCTGAAGGACAATGAGAGAAGCAAAATGTGGCCTGAGCAAACTGAATGACATCATCTTGTGGAGTGAGAAGGGACAGGAAGAGAACAGAGCCTGCTGCTCCCTGCCCCTGTGGCCCCTTTACCTGGGACTGAAGCCTGAAGAGAGGCACTGCAGTGATTCACTGCCCATGGGATGCCAGCAGGGCTCAGGGACCTCAGAGCTCCTCTGCTCCAAGCTCCTGCCATGCCCAGGGACACCTCTCAGCCAGACTCAGCTGCTCAGGGCCTCATCCAGCCTGGCCTTGAGCATCCCCAGGCAGGAGGCAGCCACAGCCTCCCTGGGCAGCCTGTGCCAGGCTCTCACCACCCTCACCCTCAGCAACTTCTTCCTCAGCTCCACTCTCAGCCTGCTCTGCCTCAGCTCCAAACCATTGCCCCTTGGCCTGGCTCAGACCCCCTCAGCACAAGTCCCTCTGCAACCTTCCTGCAGGCTCCCTTCAGGCACTGGCAGCAGCTCTGAGGTGCCCCTGGAGCCTTCTCCTCTGCAGGCTGCACCCCCCCAGCTCCCTCAGCCTGTGCTCACAGCAGAGCTGCTCCAGCCCTGGGCTCATCTCTGTGGCCTCCTCTGGCCTCTCTCCAGCAGCTCTGTGTCCTGCTGCTGCTGGGGACAGCAGAGCTGGAGGCAGGACTGGAGGGGAGGTCAAAGCCAAGGGGCACAATGCCCTTTCCTGCCCTGCTGCCCACAACTTTTCAATGTCTATGCAGGCAGCAAGAGCTTTGGAGGGCAAATGGATCCCTCAGGACCACATCTATCCCATGTGGAGAGCTGGCCAGAGGTGGTGGCCACCAAACCCCCCAAAGCTGGATCAGGACAGGGACCTTTTTAACCTCAAAGTGCCTTTGAAAGGTGAATGGAAGTCTCTGGGATGAAGCCACAAGCCCAATGTTGCAGGACTTGGTCCTTCAGGTGGGGAAGATGAGTTGAGTTTATTTATAGAGCTGCTGGCTCCTGAGTTATTGGACACAAAGGCCAACAAAAGAGTCCTTTCATGCTGACACATCCCCCCTGTCACCACCCAGAGCTCCCACTGCAGGGAGAGGAGACAATCACTTCAAAGCCACAATAAGGCAGAATCTTGCTGCAGAGAACAAATCCTCTGCACAAAGGACTCCTGGAACTGTCTCTTCTGACCATGACTTCCACCAGCCAAGCAAATGCTGCTTTGCACCAGGGAAAAGGACTTAGAAGCAGCACACTGAAGCTAAGTTTCTTCTTCCTAGTGGTCACCATTCCAAATGAAAGCTTTGTTTTGTTTTAATCCCTGCTTTGAGGGTCTACAGCAACTGAAATCCAGAAGGAAAAGACACACAAGGACCAGAGCCTGAGTAGCTTTCCCAGTGCAGACTGGAGAGCAGGACTGGTCTATAATGCAGAGCTGCTCAGCAGCCTCCTCAGTGCTGCAGTCACTG
>VWYK01130909.1:197-10517 GCA_013399775.1 Semnornis frantzii | reverse complement strand
TAATCCTGGCTCCAAAAGTGCTTGAGAACCTCCTATTTTAAGGTGTGATGCACTGTGGCACTACATGTACACCAACCACCTGAGCTGCTATGTGTGTATGCCTGTACCCACTCAGGCTCTGTGTGCATGCAAAGATATTTGTTTAGTACAGAGGTCAAAATTCAAAGCATACAACCAGCTGATGTTTTTTTGCAGAAGATATTCATACAAACCTCTTTTACATGATTTATATACCCACTTCTATTTTCTTTTATGCATGTATTTGTATATGTGCATATTTCTTGCATTACATTGCTATTTGCTGCATTTCTAGGAGATGCCTATTGCTGCATTTCTAATAGATGCCTATTGGTGCATTTCTAGGAGATGCCTATTGGTGCATTTCTAGGAGATGCCTATTGCTGCATTCCTAGTAGATCCCTATTGCTGCTGCATCATGTTTGTTACTTTTGTAAAACCCTGGGATTCAAGAGCTCTTTGAAAAATCTTTCCTGTTTATTTAGGTTGTTTCTTTTCTTCATTTTAAACAGTAGGCCCAAGCAGCTACTTAATTCAGAAGAAAGGGTGCTTAAGATAATATTTCATGTAGAAAAGTTGCCAGTTTTCTTCTTTCCCCAGCACAGATTAGTTACCTAAAGAGGATCCTCTTCCCAGAGATCCACCGAGGGGGCTGGGGATGCCACTCTTGTTCGTCACTGTCACTGGACTGCTTTTACTAGCTGGGAAGAGGTTCTGTGTTGGAGATGTTGGGGATTTGACAGGTTCAGCTGTTTTGGGTCGGGCTGAAAGATTCAGTGGCTGGGCTGCTTCATCCTACAAGAGTTTAATGTAAATAATCATTAGGAAAAGACAAATGAAGGCATCATTTTGCAGGCAGCAGTTACTTTACACCTCGAAGACAATACCACATTCCCCAGCACTAATAACAAAAGAAGCTAATTATCTGCCTCCTTTAAGATTCAAGGAAAGGAAACCTCATTAATTTCTCTGTGTTATGCTTCTATTTACATTAACTATGTGGCTGGATCATTCTTTTTTGCCAAATTAAAATTTGAATTAGCTCACATTACAGCTTAATTTCCTAATGTGTTTTCAGAGATCTAAATTAACCTAAGGCATTTACAAAGAATTATTTAAAATTTCCAGCGGCTCAGTAGCGCTTCTGCACCGGTTCTGTTTGAAAAGTTCCTGGCACCATAAAAATAAGTTATGTGGCTTATTTTTAACTGTATTAGAAACTAAGGATTCAGAAGTACTTCTATGAAAGAATCATTTGGAAGCCACGACAGTTCTTTGGCTCACAATTAATGCTGCTGCTAACTTGCACATTCCATACATCTTATTTTAAGTGCGTGTTTTGTGTAGTGAAATAATCTACACAGCTCCCCCATAATAGCAGATAAGAATTCAAATTCCTTGACTTACTATGGTAATGAATGCATAAGACATGCATTTCAAAATGTATTCTCTTTTCTACTATTTAATTTTGTATATTTTATGATATTTTATTATTCAAATATGTCATACATTTTTGGACAGATTTATGTAAAAATCAAGATTTTTTTTTCCACATAAATGCTATTCTTCTTGTTTGAGACTTCTGTAATTATTTCTGTATTGTGCAGTTATTTCTGCTGCATTCAACCTTTAGTGTACTTGTATGTTTATTTGCATGAAGACAAGGAATATTTTTTATGGCTATGTAAATTGAGTATCAGGATTTTTATATATTCTGATACTTTTCATATGCAATTAGGGAAGAAATTGTCTCTGACAGATAACTGGTTTCAATGCTATAGGAGAACAAGTCCATCTAAGAAGTATCTTAACCTTTGGAAGATGACTCATTCTAGCAATTAATTTCTTTGATCAGGATAGATATTCACAGTATAACCTTCCCATTCTCTGAGCTCGCCTAGTATTTGAAGCAAGACAGAGCATTTGGAAAACTGTGAAACTGGCTTTCTGTAATTAAAAAGTCCAGTAAGATAGATCTCTCCTTTTAAAAATGCCCAAAGCAGAAGTCTAGTAAGATAGATCTGTGTACAGTTCTGGAGCCCCCAGCACAGGAAGGACATGGAACTGTTGGAGAGTGTCCANGTTCAAGGCCAGGCTGGATGAGGCCTTGAGTGACCTGCACTGGTGGGAGGTGTTCCTGCCTATGGCAGGGGGTTGGAACTGGATGATCCTTGAGGTCCCTTCCAACCTTACCATTCTATGGATTCTATGATCTCTCCTTTAAAATGTGCCCAAAGCAGAATTATGCTGAATATGAGAATATTGTCCCTCTTTGAAAACACTGCCCTGATCATTTCAAAGCTTAGAAATGTATGTCAGAATACTATAACACTACATTATTTCAGTTTTCCCATTCTCCTTACTGTCCACTGGTGACATGGCAAGGCACATCTGATCACACACAATGTATACACCAGGGGAAGGTAACAAAAAGGTATTTACAATGGCATTGTTCTCTGTAAAACTGCATGACATTTTTACTCTTTGTGACCTTGCCATGTGTACAACTTTCCACACCTTTTCAAAGTCCAAATGAAAGCAGAAACACAAAGGTACAAGGGACATAGTCCATTCTTGTGCTTTGTGGGCATGTTTACATGCAAGCTGCTTCCCTGCACAGACACAAAGTGGTTTCAATAAATTTCTGTGAGAGTTCAGAGACCCTCATGGACTATGAAGTTTACCAGACTAGGTGCTGTGAGCATGTACATATACTAATCTAGGCTACCAGGTTCAATTTCTAAATGCTTTTCTGTACAGTACTGATAGAATCATGTGGGGGGGAAAAAAGCTCTAAACATTGGCAGAACCTGTTTCTTTATACTTCATAGAGAGCAGTCTCATTTCTGTGAGGAAACCTAAAAAGCTGGAAAACATCCTGGTCACAGACTTTAAAAAAATAATAATAATTAAAAAAAGCTATAATTACTTTTTGAAAGATCTGACTGCTGTAAAATAATTCCATTAGTTCCACAAATATTGTGTGCAGTTTATACCAACAACTGTTTAAAAACAGAAAAAAAAGCTAGAGGATTTCTTAAGCAATTCATGACCATCCAAACATCATGTCTTATCAAGGTAACAGTTTGCAAACACAGCATCTGTACTAATAATTAATTTCTCCAGTAGCCATTGGTATCTGTCCACATGGAGCACTTGTAGTTTATCTTCAATTTCAATACTATGCTTAATAAAAATTATAACAAAAAGGTTTTTTAAAAAATTATCATTAACATGTATTTCAGTGCATTCAAGTTAAATTAGGTAGGGAAACCCTCATGAATTTGCCTGTGGTCAAGACTGTAACAAGACTCAGCTGGCCACAAAGCTGGAATGGTATAGGCCTTGCTTCCAGGAGATATGTGCCTGACTTTAACCAGGGAAAATTTTACTCATATAGTAAAGGTTTGGTGTAGATCCATTTGGCTCACTCATTTATGAAATTTTTTTTTTTTTTTTTACATTAAAGTAGTCTGTGGTATATTCTCAATTCCATAAACCACTGGTGTTAGGTATCACTATACTATGGCAGCTTTGCTGAAAAACCTGGCCTTTGCTTTTGGTGGCTTCTGTATTGACCATAACAAACTCTGCATATGTGGTAAATTTCACTGACTGCTCTCAAGCCTGGCATTGGATTACAAGAGGTAAAATATTAGAGTAATACACATCTACAGTTAAGTGAACACTCTGCTAAATAAATGTTAGATCTGGCCATAATGGAAGAGTTTTTTTATTTATTAGTACTCTCAGCCTAGCAAAAAAAGTGTCATGGAAATTTATCAGCCCAGGGAGAAATATCTCCTCACCCACACTCTGCCCTGATGATTGATGATAATGAACAAACAAATGATATTTTACTCTCATGTCAAAAAAATTTAAAAAAATTAAACCCTCACCTCAAGTGAATAAAATCTTCCCAGACTGATTTGAGGTGAAGGACTCTGTGCCTGTAAGGTGTTAGCAGCTAGAAAAAGAAAGCATTCCCTCTCTGCATGGTCACTCTATGCCTTCTTTAGGTCTGTTTTAATAGTTCTGCATTTAAAGTGCTATATTTTTTTTTTTACTGTTTCTGAGAATGTTTGGTCCCATGAAATTCAGAACAACCACAGGAGAACACAGCAATATAGGTCAGCCAGTTCCACCCAAAGGTACGAGCTGTACCACAGATTTCAAGGGGTGCATGATGCTCATTTCAAGCTGCTGGCAAATGCCATGTTGTAGCTGCCTGGTTCCAAGCAAGTGAGAATAAGCAGGCACAAGCATTCAGCAATGGTGCAAAACCAACAAGGAGCAGCCCAGTTGTCAGCAACTGTGTGAAATCAGCACAAGTCAAATCAATCTGCAGTGACACAATGTTTTCCTCCCAGTCCTGACTTAGATCTCTTTATGTGAGGTTTTTTTCCAAAACCATGGGATAAGTACAGCTAGAGGTTTGTAAAATAATTAGAAGATAGACAATCTCTCTCTTGCTCTAACAATATAAGCCATGGCTGTACTTTAAGATACTCCAAAGTTCAACGTGAAACGATTCAGGAAATGGACACCATTTGTGCACATTACTAGATTAGAAACTGAGATCTTGAAAAATATCACATTTTACTGATGAATCCTTTGTGCTGCCTGTGGTAGGAAGAGGGACGCTTGGCATTTCTGGAAGCAAGAAGCAAATGTTTTATCTTCCCTTCTCTGTACTGATCGTACAGCACTGAAACCGAACATTTTATTTGAATACTGAAGAGCTTTCACACAGTTCAACTTCCAACTGTAAAACAATTCAACAGACCATTTAATTTCACTATTCTTTTTAGATCTTGACTTCTTCCTTTGCTGAAAAAATACCTTAACTTGAGTTACTGGGCTGGTCCCTCTCTTCTCATTTTTCATGCCAGTGGGTGAGAGTGCCCCAGTCGAATTTGGTGGCTGTGGAGTAGATGGCATTTTGGCTCCAGGAGAAACTTGCATGCTTGCCAGCTGAGCTGCATACAGTTGCTGGAAGACAAGAAGATATACAATATATTCCTGCAAAATTTCTTAAAAAAGAAGCTGTAAATGTACATAATTTTTATGGCTCCACTGTTTCTTCTCTTAAAGGAATTTTTTTTCAGCACTTTCTTGTTTGCGTTTTTTCTCTTCTTGCTATTTTCAAAAAGAAGAAAAAAAAACAACACAAAGCAAACAGACTAAAACTCACATACATTGATATTTATTTTTTTTCCTTAATTTGACTTTTAGACTTTTTTTCCCTTTCTTTCTAATGATGGCCATGCTAATGAGCAGAATTTATACCATGCTCAACTGTTATAAACTAAATTGGCCACATTATAAGGCTATTTATGAAAAGGAGATATAAACACCTGTGAGAAACAACAATGCTTCAAATCTTTTTTTTTTTTCTTACCCCAAAATTGCCCATTAACTAAAAAGAACCTTTACTGGGAGCTGAGATAGGAATGATTTGCTACTAAATGGTGATTCTGCATCATCTCTAGACAGCAACGAAAGTTGAAAAGACAACGGATTATGACTCCATCTTGATGTACAGTGATGGTCATAACATCTATAAATGCTAGTAAGGAATGTAGACCTTCAAAATTCATGGAAATCATGCTGAAAAAAAAAATATCCTCATAGAACTTTTCCAGAAGTTTCACTGAAACATAATAGAAGACTTGTATATGAAAATAAACTATTCCTACCAATCTAAAGTGTTTACTGAACAAGAACAAATAGATTTAATTTCCTTCCAGCGACCAAATTTAAACCCTCACCTTGAATTAGCATTAGCAATAATTCTTCTACCATAAACAGAGAAGAGCCTAATCCCTCTTCTACACATAAATCTATATAAACTTTGCCTTATTAGTGAAAAAAAAAAAAAAAAGCCAGGTGGTTTGTATGTAATTTCCAACATTACTATCATTCAGATGGACAAATAAAAAAAATTACAGTAATCAAAAGCAGACCTTTCAGCACATGTAATTAAACGAAAGCTTAATAAAGAATAATTTGCAAGAGCCAGATGTGCTTATGTCATAATTGTTGCTTTCTTTGGAACAATTTTTCTAATATAACAAGCCTCCACAGAAATGAAAGTTACACAATACTATAAACTCAGTGACTCAGTGGCTAGACAAACGCATGAAGGAAAGGCAGAGTCAGAACTCTGAGTGACAAATGAAAACTCATTTGTTTGTTTCCTGCCACCCCTTTTCAACAACACACAGAGGCTATAAAAAGATAACAGATTAATATTTTGAAAACAACGGTGTTCAAATATTTTTTTTTCTAAAATACCATTTTTTCCTGCACTAGAAAAATAAAAGAGAAAAGAAAGAGCTTTAAGCAATATCCTCAAGACTGAAAACAAACTATTGCATACAATACAAAGTGCTTTTTTCCCCCTCCCTACTACTAGGATCTTATCACTTTTAGCATATTCTTTGAGTCACTCTAAGCTTGCTTAGGAGAATGCTCTACTTATATAAGAGTGAGAAGAACATTTCTTAAACTTCAGAAAGCCCTCATGTTTTCAGCTTAGATACAATCTGCACTGTAACAAGAGAAGCTATAATGAACTTGAATACAATTTAAAGACTTTGTCTATCAAAATACTTTTCCTTTCCTTTAAGGAAGAAGGATTGTGAGGCCATTTAGCATCTACTTCAACTATCTGGGGGAGATGATTTAGATTTTACTAAAAGTAGACTAAAGCTTTAGAACTTAAGGTAGTGTATATTGCACTGTCAAACATGGGGAAGGAATTCTTTGTCAGAATAAAGCCAAGTTTATCAACTGACGTTAAGAACAATTTCCTTTTCCCTCTGCAGGTAAAATATCAGAGCAAAAAAATGTCATGAGTTAGGGAGTTGGAACTAGCTGATCCTTGAGGTCCCTTCCAACCTTACCATTCTATGATTCTATTTCCACAACAATCAGTCTTTCTTAAAAGATAAAAGTCAGTAGTCAGCGATGAGTTGCCTCAGGCCTGCTCAGCCACTCCAGCCACTCTCTGCCTGTGTCTCCTCAACAGGGCAGGAGAGAAAATAAGATGGAAATTCTCATGGGTCAAGATAAAGTCTTACCAGTTACCATCATGGTTGAAACAGACTGGGTTTGGAGAGAAAATTATTGAGTTTATTGCCAATTACAGTAGAGTTGGTGAGAGAGACAAAAACTACAATCCTCTATCCTTGCCATTTTCCTGGGCTCAGCTTCACTCCTTCGGTGCCGACTCCTGCACCTCCACCCCTCCAGCTGGCTGCCAACAGGGTTGCTTCTCATCTTCCCCCCACCCCTCACTGCCTGTGTGCCATTTTGCCCTTTCTGGAGATGCCACCAACATGGCTGCTGGGCTCTGAGGTGCCCTGTGCGGGAGCTGCTGCTGAGTCAGCTAAAACTGGCTGGAACTGGCTGGGCCCTCTCCTCCTGCGGCCGCTCCACTGTCTCCCCCACCCACACACTGCGAGCACCTGGGCACCCACAGCTAATGCAGCTTATAGCCCTGTCAGCCCAAACAAGTAAGCAAAGGTGTCTGCATCACCCCTGAAAGCTTCAGCCCATGGTGCAGCCACATCTTGGCTGGGTAGCTTGAGGCAAACGCCAAGAGAGAGACAGGATACTGGTTGGAGGAGGGCTCCTCAGTCACCTGGAGCTCTGTCCCTGAGTCTGACTGGCAGCTGAAATATCCACAGTACTTTAAGAGTCATATAGACAGCAACAAAAAATGGGCCCTTACAGTGACTAGAAAAACAAAAAAACTTTTGTTTGATTTTTGGAAACACAAACATTAAAAGCAGAATAAAATCAGAATTATCCACCACTCCTCTTGCAGTGTGTGAGGGCTGTACTGGCTGTACTGCAACTAGCATGAAGAAGAAACATTCCTAAAAGGGAGCAAAATGAAACCAATGTTGTCATTTGTATACATGTCTGTGTGTATAATTCAGCACTGTGTTACTCCAAAGTCATACTACTGGCTTTAGACTGGCATTTCCATAAATTTGTATTCCATCATAAAAGCAAAAGTAAAAAGAAGTAACAGTAATTAGCTTTCTGGTTCACTTAGACTTTAAAACAAAAGATGCCCACGAATGACTGCAAATCTTGTGCTAGCAACATTGCCATGTGGTGTTGGAGGCTGTACAACTTCTTATAAATATCAGTTTGAATGGGGATCTAGCCAGCCTGGAAAAATATGTGCATGCCACCATTGCAAGGAGAAAAAAAAAATATATTTTTGCAAATACTGCTATTGTGGCTCAAAATGGCAATTCAGGACCACACAGTGAGATGGTTGGATTATGAAGCTTTTATTTGCAGATTAAGGAGAGGGAAAAAAACCCAAACATCAAATGAATGTCGATTCTTAGCTTTTAATGCTCAAAAGCAAAGTTTCAATAGATATTTTTTTTTTCAATTGAAATTCTAACTTGCTGACTACTGAGTAGTGACTAAAAAAATTAACCCAACTCAAACACTGAAACATTTTTTTTTCAGTGTATCTCTGGCACATAAATAGAAGAGCATTTAATAATTATGTCAATCAATGACTGAGAAAGTCCTTGATTAGAAATTAGATATTCAATAGCTTCTATAATTGATGATTGTTTTAAAAAATCATTTAAAAAAATACATATGTGTAGCTTGGGTTTTATTTTCCTAAAGGCTCACTAAGTTAGATCCTTATACTCCCAGCATATAAGTACTGCTAATTTTGAGTTACTGAGTGCTCCTGCATAGTTAACAATTGTGAAAAGAAGCTCACTTAAGGTACATGACCAAGGATGCAGTTTTACAGTTTCAGAACCAGGTTTCTGACACTGAAGAGAAGGATTTTCAAATGCTACAGGTCTCACTTAAGCAAAGGCAAGAGATAACAGTTGCCCTTGTATATGCAAGAACAAAAAGGCAAGGGTTAGACATTTCAACTGACTGCTTTGGAGAAGGGAATTTGGTCACAGCAGTGGGGATATATTTCAGTTGCAGTTCTTTGGTGTAAGAAACTACAGCAAAGTGTAGCAGATAATCAAAGCACAGGTGATGAAGATTGGTCTTGCATGACAAATTGCAACAGCTCCACTTGGAAGATGAAGTTCAGCAGAACGTGGCTTGGTTCAAACAGAAAGATGTGCTAGAAACAGTTAACCTTCTATTTTCTTTTACTAAAAGATCTAGGACCAAGATAAAAAGACACTCTCCTTTTTCTCTATTTGCCTCTGATTTCTCCAAAGCTGTTAGAAACTGTAATTTATTTTTCCTCATAAATAAGTACTAACTATTATGGATCCTGATTAATTCTAAAGTTTTCCATTACTAAAAATGTAAGTCCTGTGTTACATCTTCAACAAATACATTTGCTACAGTAAATGAAACCGAACAATAAAACTACTGAGAATCAAGTAAGAATCCTTACTTGTCAGCATTTAAAATGAATTGTGCAAAGCTGAAATATCTTATTTATAGAGATGAAAGTTCAGCTATTTAGACAATGAGCAATTTGGTTTCTAAAGATGAAAAACTCTAAGGAGTGACTGCAAGTGCTGTCGAAATCCTGCAGTACAAGAGGTAATGCAGTTATTTTTTTCCCATAGTATATTTAGTACATAGTGTTACAAAGCTGTAATTCCAGAATTTTCCTTCTGAGTATATACCATGCAATAATAATACTTAGAACTGTCTAATTGCAAAAGGTTTTTACAAGCTCACCAAAGCCAGCAGCATCTTTACTATTTCCAGTCTGCATTTTTGAAAAGAAGCTGGGTAAAACAAAAATAATTCTACCATCAGTTGGGCTCCTTAGTTTTTATTTTTGTTGTACAGGTGCTTTATAAAGGCTTGATGTCAAATAGCATAAAGGAAACAGTCTCTAAAAAGTCTCTTTGCTGTTTGTATGTGCTCAAACCCATGTTTTGGATGTCATAGATAAAACCATGGAAATAAGTGCTGACCTGAGTTGATGTCACCAACCAAGCCTTCAGCAGTTCAGGAAAAGCAATCTCTTAAAAAAGCAGTGCAGAAGCATAAATACCCTACTCCAAAATTTCAACACACATCTTAATCTCAATGAAAGAAGTGCTTTTAAAGTAACATTAACTGTACTTATTCCTCCCTATTTTTGTGTATAAATGTCTGTCTCTGTATTAGCATTTCTTTTGCACCAAATAGGTTCAGTGTCAAATACCACAGCTGAGATCTCTCTGATAGCACCAAGGGGATATTTGCATACATTTTTGTTTGGTTTGGGTGGCCTGTGGTTTGTTTTTTGTTGGTTTGGGTTGTTTGGTTTGTTTTTTTTTTTTT
>VWYK01130894.1:0-13508 GCA_013399775.1 Semnornis frantzii | reverse complement strand
ACTCTGAGGTCCCTTCCAACCTTACCATCCTATGATTCTATGATTCTATGATTCTATGATTCTCGGCATGAAAATGGAATCACCAGCTCCTTTATAATTCTCGATTTTATCCTTCTTATTTTGAGGTTAAGAACGTATCTGAGTCAGCAAGGATGGGATTGTGTTTTTGAGCTAGTTATCTTATGTCTTTTTAGTCAAGAAGAAGAAAAAGACTTTCTAGCCAGCAATTCATCTTATCTTAAATGAGATATCTAAACTAGGTTATACCATCAGCATCCAAAAGCACCCATTTATCTATGTTACTATTAAGGTAATCTAAGATGACTAGTAGGGCAGCAGACAACTGTACAGCACATATCTGTGTTTTATCACATTAATCCAAATCCCTCTGTATTTTTCTGTGGCTATGGCGAACAAACTATGAAACAGATTTTTAGACTTGATAGCAGTTTGTTCCCAAACACAAGCATAAATTTACAAAGCAGGATAAACACTCTCTACTATATTACTTAAAGCATCTGGTTACACCTTCTAGACTTGATAACAAAGTTGTGTGGAGTCTTCAGCTTTTATTCAGTCAATATTATCTCCCAAGAGATCTACACATTGGTGTGCTCCTAAGGAAATGCAGACTCACAAGATCACCGTGTAATTCAGGACTCTGGTCAAACCTCCTCCTCAAAACAAGGTCACCTACAAGCTCAGATCTCGTTGCTGAATCATAAATCACAGGGACCAAGAATATTTAATTGAATTCCTGCATGCTTCCCACATCACAGAAAATAGTCTTTTACCTTAAAAAATGATTGTTACATGTCTGGAATTCACTATCTCCCAGGCACATAGTGACAGAACAAGAGGACACAGTCTCAAACTGCACCAGGCCAGGTTCAGGCTGGGTGTTTGGAAGAAGTTCTTCATGGAAAGAGTGATTGCCCATTGGAATGGGCTGCCCAGGGAGGTGGTGAAGTAACCATTCCTGGAGGTGTTTAAGAGGAGGCTAGATGAGGCACTTAGTGCCATGGTTTAGTTAATTATAAGGGTTAGGTGATAGGTTGGACTCGATGATCTCAGAGGTCTTTTCCAACCTGGTTATCTCTGTGATTCTGTGACCTTTAGTTTAAGAATCTTGAAAAATGTGAAATCAAGTTTTTTCTTCTACGGTCTGGAACTTTTTCTTTTCTTTTTTTCAATTGTTTAAGATTTTCTTGTAATCATAGAATTCCAATTCCTGGAATTTTCAGAGAGTCCCCTTACTGTGTAATACTAAGGTAAGAACATTGGAAATGCTACTTCATTATGTATGCCAACACTGCCAATTTTATTTCTCATTGAGCAGGTAAATCCATCTCAAGAAAACGTTTTTTAATTGGTCAAGTTTTTGATGAGACATTTTTATATATCTTCTATGTGCTTCATACTCAGTTGTATTTATACTCTCAGAAAATATCTGATGACACAATTAGCACTATTAACCACACATATAGAATCATAGAATCAAAGAATGGTAAGGTTGGAAAGGACCTCAAAGATCATCTAGTTCCAAACCCCTGCCATAGGCAGGGACACTAGTACAGGTCACTCAAGGCCTCATCCAACCTGGCCTTGAACACCTCCAGGAAGGGAGCAGCCACAACCTCCCTGGGCAACCTGTGCCAGTGTCTCACCACCCTCGCTGGAAAGAACTTCCTTACATCCAGTGTAACTCTATCCTCTGCCAGTTCAAACCTATTGCCCCTTGTCCTGTCATTGCAAGACCTTCTAAATAGTCCCTCCCCAGCCTTCGTGTAGGCACCCTTCATATAAAACTATAATGGAAAAACTAAGTAATTTATCCACAGACATGGATAAGAAAAATACTTTGAGCCAATCCTCAATGCGTTTTCATTAACAGTTTCAAATGACACTCCAGTCCATCCTTTGTGCCCACAGTTTGGGCCTCTCTGAAAGGCGTAAAAGAAGTCAGCACGAACATGTACACATAGCTGTGGGAGGACCCCATATAATCTCTCTAGGGCCTGATTGTTCCCAGGTGTTGCTGGTAAATGGACATTGACCATTAAAGGTTATAGAGAAGAAAGTCACCTTACCTGACTTCGAGTTCCTGAGATACAAACCATGGTATGGCAGAAGTAATCTGGGGGGTAAATATCACTGTGTGTTATCAAAGTCTTCCATTTTTAGCTACTAAGAGATGGAAGTCTGGGAGCAGTTGACCTGTGGTCTATATTGATGCTGCTCTTGTGCTTCTCCTTCCCTACACACCCATCAGAAACAGCCTCTTTCTTTCTGCACTGGTCTTGTTTTTTTGGTTGGCTTTTTGGTTTGGTTGGTTTGGTTTTTTTTGTTGGGTTTTCAGTTTTGTTTTTGTTGGGTTTTTTTTGAAGCATGACTTCATAGCACACAGGGAAGGAGATCTACTAAATTCTCTTCCTGCTATTGCATGACTGCTCCTTGTCCAGTTCCTGATTACCTCAAATGGGATGCAAGGTGTGGCAAGAAAAATCTTTCTTTGAATTAAGGTGGAGTTTAACATTAGTCTAGTGTTCTGTCTTCAAACAAGATTCCTTAACCTGAGTGCTACAGATCAGCCTCTTCCTAAATCTCCTTCAGAGAGGATTACAGTTTAATGGCTATGAGATCATTATATAGAGTGGCACTGTTTTTAAGAAAAGTCTGTCATCTGCATCTCTGTCTAATAAAGAGATTCTGCAGCTCTTCACATGAAAAGACACAGCCTGATGTTTCTTATGAGTCATGAGTCAATGAATTATGTAGCTTGCTTTCTCTTAAGCATGTAATTTGATCTCCAAGCATGAGCAACAGTTTTTGTATTTCAATCAGTAAACAATTGCTCTTTAAAAACATTCCATCTAATGTTTATTTGTACAATCTGTCCTTCAGCAGAGCCTGAGTTTGATGAAGGAAAAGATGTAACACTAATAGCAAAGTGTCTAAAAACTGACAAAACATTACATTTGATCATGTGTGATTAGTGCACTAAGGAAGTATGTGGTTTGGAAAGCTGATACAGCATCTCATTGAAATGATTGTGTCTTAAATATTTCTTCTTTCTGAACTGCTATCACTGCAGTGAGAGTTTTCTTTTTCAAATTACAGGGATCAGATTGCTTACAAAAAAAAAAAAGGCATGAGTAATGCATAGTCTGAATGAAAGAAAAATGAAACATTTTTTCTTCAGTCTTAAGTTAAAAGTGGTTGCTGTGGATACCTCTTTCCCTTGGGAAAACTGAAATGAGGTCCCTAATTCCATTAGAGATGTCAAACATGGAATGAATATCAGTGCTGAAACCTTGGCTGGTGAGCAGGTTGGGTGGGCACTTCTAGAGTAAGCAAACAAGATGTTCTTTCTTGATTAGAAAAATTTTGTTACAATTAAGCAGGCTGCAAAGTAAAACAAAACAAAACAAATAACCTGGAAGAGCAAATTGTAACTGAAAACTTGACTGCAGTTACATAACCCTGAAGGTAACAATTCCAGTGCAAGACAGATACCCATTTTGAAACAAGAAAAAGCAAGACATTCCTAATCACCCCTCCAGGGGAGAAACGTCGTCCCTTATACAACACTTGAGAAAGTCATTAGAACACAGCCATTTAAAACATGATAGGATTGTTTTATCATTTGTGTGGTAAGTAATTTTTAGAGCTGTCCTCAACGAGCTGCATGTCACTTTCCAAAATTCATCCAAACCAAAGTAATAACACTATTGCAGTGTAGCCTTTTAGAGACTGCTGCAGCACCTAAGGATTGCATTGGTCAGCAAAGTACCACAAAGCAAACTATGTCAAAGCACCATGTCCAGATTTAGTTCCTTAAGGGTAAATAATTGTAAATCCCTAGCTTTTGATAAATGTTAAAAAAAAAAAAAAAAGAAGAAGAGAGAGAAGTGTCACCATCTCCATCTTCCATACTGAGACAATACTTCTTTACCAGCATTATTTTTTTCTTCCAGTTCATGTTAATTTCCTTGTACTGACTAAAGCTGGAAGGACTTTGCTTTTTTTTTTTGTTTGTTTGTTTGTTTGTTTGTTTGTGTGTGTGTGTGTGTAAATACGGCAGGAAAGCTTATTTTGGTATTTTTTTCTTTAATTTGATTTCCTTGCTCATGGCTTTCAAAATTATGATGATAGCTATTCTCAGTGACAGAGCAGAGGTAGATTNATCACTGACTAGATTCTGATACACAGTGACAAATCTTTTATTTTCTATAAAGTTCCTTTATAGTCAGTTGAATAACTCATGAGGAAAACTAACCAAACAAAAAGCTACTCAGACTCCTTATCTATTGATCAACTCCCTATTAATTTTGTTTCCATGCTCTGGCCCATTTTTATGGTTGTCCTTATCTCTAATACTGATCTTTTTTGCTTTTTATGTCTTCTTTCACCCACGATCATGACACCTTAATAAAATAATAATGCTTTCTCACTGATGACTGTGCATGGCTTTCAGGGCTCTCTAATTTTTTTGGGTAAGACTGTGCTTTGAGACCTGTACAGTGCAAAAGACCCTTAAGCCAGCCACAGGACTCAGAGGCTATCAACTGAAGACAAACAAAAGTTTGTACAGCCTGTAGCTAAATGAGTTCTAATCTGCTTCAGAGCTTTAATGTTTTTTAAAAAATAATAATTAAGTAGAGAGAGTTTGCAATAGACAGAAGAGTCAAGTGGATGCACAGCAATGCCATAGATAAAATGGACTCTCTTTCTCTGGAGACTTTCAAGGCCCATCTGGATGCATTCCTCTGTGACTTGAGCTAGATTATGATCCTGCTCTGGCAGGGGGGTTGGACTCGATGATCTCTTTGGATCCCTTCCAACCCCTAATATCCTGTGATCCTGTGAAATAAGTAAGCAAGGAAGAGATACATTACCTTTCATCTCCAAATTTGTGTTTCAAATCCAGATTTGGTGCCTGAAATGTTAATGTGAGCCTATGACATCTATCCTGTGGCCAATGTGAAGTGAATTCCTGGTCTCTGGCCAGTTTCTAATGGATAGGTGGCAACTACCCAAGAAAACACAACTACAATTGGCACTCCAGTGGGGAGCCATAGCAGTGGGACAAAGACTGAATTGGTCAAAAGAAAAAGTGATCTCCTCAAGCCCTCCAAAGAGTTCAGCTAAAACAGGCCTGAAACAAATGGGCAAAGCACTGTGGGAGAAGATTGTGTTATGATTGTCCTGCTATCCTTTTTCTTTCGAATAAACCAGGAGAATTGTTTTTCCAAGGCTGTCAATCTCACACCTTTCACAATTTGAGAAATAAAGAGAGAAAAGTTGCTCTGTCTTCCCTGACGAGGTCTCCCTACTGTGGCAGTGAGTGTTGCCAGTCACACACTTGAGCTCTAGATCAAAACCAGGTGGCACAGCAAACTGTATTTAAACTTTGACCCTCAGTTCCACTCTGTTGCACAGCTTTTGCTTGGAAAAAGAGAAAAAAGGGGTAAAAAAAAAGGTTGTGCTAGCAACAAATGCTCTTCACTCGCCAAAGAAATCATTAAATTGATATTCTACCTCAACCTCAAATATTTCTCTAGTGTGACCTCTTCCCAGAGCACCAATTTTAAAAGGAATTTGATAATGAATTTGTCTTCCAGATTCCAATATTGCTGTCTTTCCTTTTGAAACAACAGAAAAGAAAAAAAAAAAAAAAAGAAGGAAAAAAAATACAGAACAAGGAAAAAGAAATTGGTAAATCTGTCTAGCAAGTATGAGGAAACAAAATGACTGCTGTGCAATGTCACAGGCAATAATGTCTCAGATTCAACTGAAACAGCATTGAAAAATAGTCAAACAGAAATCTTTCATGTCTGACTTCATAGGTCACCCACCCCATGCTATGCGTTCTTTCTGTGAATCTCTCAGCTAAGTACTTCCAGCTAAAGTAGTTCAAATACATAGAATGAGAAAGTCCAACAAAGAACAAGACACAATGAGCAGTTTAGAAGTATCACTTAGCTAGTGCATTGTTAACAGGCAGCACTGGATTAATAGCAACAAGGCAAACAGTTCGCTCCAGTTTGAGAGTTTGTCTTATAACTTTAGTGACATGGTCTAGTCAGCGTGGTAGTGTTAGGTCCTAGGCTGGGCTTGATGATCTCAGAGGTCTGTTCCAGCCTCAAGAATTCTGTGATTCTGAGTACATTTTGGATTTTTTATTCCAGTTTCAAACATGCTACCAGGTATGTGCATGGTCAGAGTTCAGTTGATGTTCACCTGAGTTAAGAATGGTGGAACAATGTTATGTTGAATTAGCTTAATGGCATCTAGAGTCCATGAAAAATATATTCAACTAAAAGAAACTATCTCAAACTAATACATAGTAACTAACACTAATAAGAAACTAATACATAGAAAACAAAGACATGGAAGTTAGAAAGACCGTCTATATTCCTTTACTAGAACAATAAAAACCTCTCAACTAGACACTATTTTGGGTATCATATTTCCATTTAAATAAAAATAAAATAAATATACAGTAAGAGTAACTATCACACCTAGAATTAACACCAGTAAAATGGAGTGAGGAAAATATTTCCCTACATTCTACCAGTGTGTTTGTATGCTTATATATGGTAACACCTCCAAAACTGCAAAAGCTACACAGTAGGAATAAACAACTATCCAGAATCTCTGGAATAGTTGGGACTTTAAAGCTTTCCTGCATTACCTGAGGATTACTTCTCTTTAAAACATGTGAGAGTAGTAAATGACTTAAAGTTGGCCAAGAAATTCAGAAAAGACAAAAAAAAAAAAAAAGAAAAAGAAAAAGGGAAAAGGCTCTGATTTCATATTACTTTTGCATCATTTAATCAGTTACATTGTTCATAAACATTGAATATTTTCTATTTACCTTCTTTCTGTCACCCTTCTGGTTTAAAAAAAAACAAAACAGTAAAATGCCAGTCTGTAACTTTACAACAAGGATCAAGCAGAAATACTGGTGTAAGAAGTCCCCAGGGTGATTCTTGTTTATACTACAAGTTCAGATAACACCATGACTTAAGGAACTTACTTATCCATGACAATAGTATAAAAACTGTCAGAGTTTGGGCCACAAATTCTATTTATTACACTTGAGAGGCTGATCCAAGCATATGGAATTTTGAAAATGGCATCACTTCAGCAACGCAGTGAAGAGCTCCAAACAGTTCCTTCAGACCAGTGGCTTTATTGGTGGGCTCTTTTATATATCTTTTTAGTTGCATTGCAGATGGTCATGCCTTTGCTCACTGATGTGGGTTAGGAACTTTCGCTTCCACATTACTGAAATTTACCAGACTAGCTCAGGCAACTTGGAAATAAGATGAAACTACATTTACAGCACGACAAAATTTGCAGGTATATATACACAATATATTTACAAGTATTTACAATTATATGCAAATTAGAAATAATACAGAAATCCAAACTCCCTTCCAGACAAACAAACTGCCAAGAAGGGCTCAAAACTACCCCCTTTTTCACCCTCTCTATCTCAGACAGGCAAACAAAACCAAAAGCCATCAAAGCTTACTTGTTAGTTGCTAGCCAAGGTTAAAGGAGAGATTTTAGAGCAGATCAAAGGAGAAATGAATAGAGCAAAGTCCCAGGACAGAGTGAGGAAAGATTATTTACATATTAGCTTTTTATCCCTCTCAGCAAACCAATGAATGATATAGACATCATCATTATTTTATTTATGAATGATATAGACATCATCATTATTTTCTTTTCACAACCAGTGATCTAATTACTCTCATTAAAATATTCCTGTTAGCCTCAAACTATCACACTCACAAAGGTTAGTTGATGCAGGCTTACCTTGACCTGGTTTACCCTACTTGTTTTTCCATATTCAATTATATGCCATTCAGTCTCTGGCTTATTTGTACATGACTACTACTGCAGTCCTAGACAATAACATGTCTTACTAATTTTTTGCTCAGTATGGTACATAGAAATCAATCATTTTCTGCTTTGCTTCTCTCTAGTTACATTTTCATTTTTTAGCCTGGTTTTCTAAGGAAATAAGGCTTGCTTGATCATGCCTGTCAGTCTGTCTACCCCTTTGTAATAACTTTGCAATCTATCAGATCCAGAAGAGAAGCTATCACAAGGACTGTGAAGAAAAGTCAGAAATCAGGTGGAGTAAATTCCAGAATTATTGCTCCCCACCAAAAGTCATCCAGGGAGGGAGCAAACTGTCCTGGGAGTACACTTGCAGCACCACAATACCCACCACAAATGCTCTTGCTTTTACAGAGGGAGGTACCATGGGGGAAAAGAAGAATAACTGCGAAGTCAGCTGTGCATAGTTAAAAGATTAGGGCACAAATCCGTAGGAAATTGATTGCATTAGTTATTGTCTTCAGCAACTACCCACTTTACAGTCTCGAGTCTCGAGAAGTGTTCGTGGCCCCAAACCATACCACGCTGTCCGCCTCGAGAAATCAAATCCCTGTTCTCCCTGCTTTTACAGGACAAGCACTCAACTCCAGTCCTGTACAACTTCTGTAAATAACTTAATCATAAAAGAACTTTATTAAAAACTGAATATTTCAGGGTTGGGCTTCTTTTATTCATGGCACTGGCCTATTTTACAAACACAGATCAAGCAGTTCTATTTTCAGTTTTATATCACCGCTGATTTGCAACTGAGAACATTAGTTTTTCAAAGGAGAGGATCAGATACTATCAAACATTCCAGGCTGTATTTGTGAGTCCCTATCTCCAAAGATCTGAGTGAAGCTGAGCTACATTACAAAGTATTTGTATTACAAAGAGAAAGATATCAGACCTTCCTTTTCACTGACACATTTCTAGAGTCCTTTTCTTTTCCTCCTCTAAGTACCTGGTGATACACAGGAAGACACAGCTCTGGTCATATGCCACAGTTCCAGGTATGAGTCTCCTTTCTTCCTCTCATAGCATTTGCTTGCTTTTATTTTTTTTTTCCCAGTCTTTCTCACTCCTGAGCCTTGCATAACCAAATAAACCCAGGATGTCAGTTAATTGTCTTGAATGAGACTACTGATTTGTGGTTAACCGGTCTAAAAACTTTTTCTCTTCTTGCCAACTTTATTCCTGTTGATCACAGAAACATAGAATGTTAGTAGTTGGAAGGGACTTCAAAAAATCAAGTCCAACAATCTTGCCAGAGCAGGATCACCTATGTCCAAGTGGAGGCCAGTGATAGCAGAGTTCTCAGGGATCAGTCCTGGGACCAGTCTTGCTCAAAATCGTTGTCAGTAACATGAACAGAGACATTGAATGCAGCCTCAGCAAGTTTGCTGACAACACCAAGCAGTGTGACACAGCTGACACACTGGAGGGCAGGGATGCCATCCAGAGGGACCTGGACAGGCTGGAGAAGTGGGCATGAACCAGCCTCATGAGGTTAAACAAGACCAAATGCAAGATCCTACAGCTGGGTCAAGGCAATCCCAATCACAAATACAGGTTGGGCAGTGACTGGCTGGAGAGCAGCCCTGAGGAGAGAGACTTGGGGGTGCTGGTGGATGAGAAGCTCAACATGAGCCAGCAGTATGCTCTTGCAGCCCAGACAGCCAAACCAGAGCCTGGGCTGCATCAGAACTGTGTCAAGGGAGGTGATTCTTCCCCTCTACTCTGCTCTGGTGAGACCCTACCTGGAGTACTGCATCCAGTTCTGGAGCCACAATTACAAGAGGGATGTGGACATGCTGAAGCATGTCCAGAGAAGGGCCACAAGAATGCTCAAAGGGCTGGAGCTCCTCTCCTATGAGGACAGAATGAAAGCGTTGGGGCTGTTCAGTCAGGAGAAGAGGAGGGTCTGAGGTGACCTTATTGTGGCCTTCAGTATCTGAAGGGGGCCTATAAAAAAACCTGGGGAGGGACTTTTTAGGATATCAGGTAGTGACTGGACTGGGGGGAATAGAGCAAAGCTGGAGGTGGATAGATTCAGACTGGAAGTGAGGAGGAAGTTCTTCACCATGAGAGTGGTGAGAGCCTGGAATGGATTGCCCAGGGAGGTGGTTGAGGCCCCATCCCTGGAAGTGTTTAAGGCCATGCTGATGAGGCTCTGGGCAGCCTGATCTAGGGTAGGGTGTCTCTACCCATGGCATGGGGGTTGGAACTAGATGATCCTTGTGGTCCCTTCCAAATCTGACTGATTCTAGCAGTCAGAACCTAATCATAGATTCTATGATTCTATGATTCTGTGATTCTATGATTCTATGTTGTCTCTGTATTTGACCTATGTATTATTCCGGATGAAACATTAAAATTCACATATCTAAGCTAATTTAATATAAGTATAAATTATAAAACTGTCAAGCAGTCATCAGAAATTGTTACCAAATATTTCAATCTTTATCAACCTAATCAGAAGTTCCATGATGTGCCATTTGGCAATGTTTAGAATTTTTATACAATTCAAGTCTGACTGTCAGCTGTGTAATTCCTGATGCATTAAGCGGCCTCACATTATCAGAATAAATCCATTTTACTCACTCTTCTCTCTGAAATGGCTCACACAAGAAAAATATTTTTTATAGCTTCGTTTAGTTATTAGTTCCACCAGTCTATATTATCATAAAGCCAGGCATGAAGTTAGAAGGGGTGACATTAGTTTTCGTGTGTAGAAACATGAGAATTTTGCCATTTATTTAGGGATGCGACTTTCCATTTCAGAATATAGAAGATGTAGGAACTTGTATTGTCCTTATGGCTAACCATATGTGAGTTTTCTCTCATATTTATCTATATCTATATATATCTTATCAGCAATATACTGTTTTTGTTTTGAATCACAACTACACACAAGAACATCTGTCGTATTGACAAGGTTCTTACAAAGTCTTTAAAGACTGAGAATCCAGACCCAAACAGAATTATTTTGAGGATAGATAGAGAATGTGGAAAAAATACTTGGCATTAATTGTAAATATTAGTATGCTCCATGTTTTCCTGTTTCCTTTTGGGAAAAGGGTCGAGAAGCTGGATTTTTGTATTCCTGATAGCAGAGTATAAGTGTAGCAGTCATTCAATGCTATTTCTGAGACTCTTTGAAGTCTTTAATAAAACACTGTTGGATGACCTGCCCATTCACTAGAGAAAAGCCAGCATCTAGGGAGCTTAAAAATCAAGATTGAACTATTCTGTTCTCTATGTCCACAAGCACTTCTACATCACTGACATCATGATTACTCTGATCAACAAATGGACCTCATTAAGAAGATTCTTAACAAGCTACCTTTGAAAGAACACACATTTAATAACCCTCAAACTGTGAATCTTCAGTTTAGATTTCAATCTGTGGGGTTAAATTTGTATTAGTCCCTAGATGGTTCACCAGCCTGGAGCAAAGTAGCCTGCACTTTAAAGTAGCATTTGGAACACTGTTTATCACCATAAGCATTTATCTATTTGATTATTTATGTAAAGCAGTACTTTCGACAAATGAGTAAATTTGACACACGCTTGTAGGAAAAAAATACCAAATCAACCTTTAAATTATCTCATTTAGGAAAATATTTATATTCTGGTAGATGCTCGCTATTTTTCCTTAGTAGAGACTTTCCATCAAATCTTCTAGCAATTTTGTCATTAGTATGCTCACTAATACAGTAATGGAAGTCTATTGTTCACTGCATTTCATCTTTTCTTATTCATTTCATATGGTATCATTTGAATTCGCTTTGGTGAGTGCTCCTTTTGATCCACATCTTATCACGTTAATGATTTTGTTACAAACAACGTCGTATTATGAGGTTTCGATATTCTGTTAGCATATTTAAATGCTAATCATTCGAAGTTGATCAAACCACATCGCAAAAAGAAGGTCAGTAAATGAACAGTCGTAATACAGGGTGGCAAAGCTATTAGGAAAATACGGCACTCATTAATGACCATCACATCAGATACTTTTAAAGATGAATAATGACTTGAGAATCTAGAAGCAGATAGTTCATTAACTATTAATGCATAATTTGTGACTAAACATATTTCCAACAAAAGTTATTACATAAATAGGGAAACCGACACTGGGTTTGCCCTCATATTGTTTATTTTCATCTGTATCTCTCTCACCATCTCTGATCTTTTTACTCACAGTGTGCCTGCATTAGTTTTGCTCTCTGAGGATGTTGTCCATATTTGCAGACTACTCCTCACATTCAGATATTTCCTCTGTTGCATATCGTTTCGTTGCAAACATAGACTCAGTTCTATGGGTATCCATGGTAAACGTGCAAAATTCAGAAATCTGAGGTTAGCTTGAAGCTAGGCAAAAAAAGAGATTCCCTTCATCCCTACCTTCATGCATTACCTTGATGGGTGTTTTTAGAAATGAGATTATACTGGTCAGTTTATAAGATCTCTAGTATCAGGTCAATGATCTAGTATCAGATAAATGCAAGCCAAAGAGGTCGTTTCTATTTAAATGTGCCAGTTAAGGATTCCAAAACTCTCCCTCATATTGATGATATTAATGTTATTTTTTTTTAAGAGAGTTAAGAGAGCTACAACCATTCCAGGGTTCTCAAGCACAAATAGATGTTTCATTTGGGAAAGCAAAGTGGATTTTCTGGTTGTTAGATTCACACCTGCTCAGTTCTGAACTGTCTTCTCAAATAGACAGGGCAATGTTTAGTCATAATTCAAACACAGAGTGGTCTTTTTACTCTTAAAGCTGTACTTGCTAATAATATCATAAGCCAGAATTTTAAGAATTTAAAGCTACTCTAATGGTTGTCCAAACCTCCAACCAGCTGATGCTGGACTACCCTGTACAAAACCTTTATCAGTTTTGCTAGGCCTAATTTTAAATTCCTTTTGCACTCTGTGAGAGTCTACTCATCTCTTGTTCAAATCAACACAGATAAAGATTACTTTTGTTAAAGATTGCCCAGATTCCTGGCCAGAGCTCAGGGATGCTAATCTACAGAGATACAATGTCTTTGTGGACTTCTGGGATTCCAACCTGGCTTGAATGCCCAGGATGTGAACACCTCACACCAACTACCCCACAGAGAAAGGGCTTATGTGTATTTGGGGTATGGACAGGTAAGTGGCACAGGGAGGGGGCGGAGGCCCTCCCCATTGTCACCACTGGACCCCTGCAAACACGATAATACACAGGAAGATTTCCTGGGGAGCTGCACCTGGACAAGGGCCTAAAAAAACTGTATAAAAAGATATAAGCAATACCTGCAAAGACAAGCACAGCCACCGGGGCACCTCCGGAACACCTCCACCAGAAGAATTCGAGGAGCAACTCCAGCAGAACAATTCCGCAGAAGAACATCCCTGGGCCAGGCACACATCTCTCTCTCTCCCACCCCATCTTTGACTGAGGGTAATATAATGCCTGTTCTTTTCCTTCCTTGCTCTTCTCTTTTTCTCCATTGTTCTCTCTTCCCTCTTCCTGCTCTCCCCTCTTACCTCTCTCCCTCTGNTTTTCTCCATTGTTCTCTCTTCCCTCTTCCTGCTCTCCCCTCTTACCTCTCTCCCTCTGTTTC
>VWYK01130892.1:8569-32286 GCA_013399775.1 Semnornis frantzii | reverse complement strand
CTATGAGTCTATGATTCTATTCTGTACTGCCACAAAATGACTGCTGTTTTAAGAGGGAAATTTGTAATGTACTTAATTCCTGTTGTTTTCCCCTTATTGTAATCACAGTGTAGGCTATTAACTCTTTAAATACATGAACTGCTTCTGTGTTCTTTTAAGTTGTGTGCAAAGTTTAGTTCAAACTCTTGAGAATAACTGCAGAGGTATTTAAACAGAATTTCATTTCAGTAATGAAAGGTTAATGCAAGAAGAGTACAGTAGGGTGGTAATAGTTCCTTTTTTCTCCACTACAGAAAGGTGAAGCCCTGTAAAGGTGTATGCCAGTACAAGGCAAATGGAGAATTTTGCACTGAGAATGTAAATTTGGTAGAAAAAAAGGCCATAGATGATCCTACTTTGTTCACAGTTTGGATAGAATTAAAATGACTTTGGATGATGAATTTAGTAGCTATTGCTGCCGTGAGCTATTAGCATTCCAGTGTGAGGGGGATTTTTTTTTTTTTTTTACAGTCACTCTACTTTATAGTAGTAAACAGAATCAACANGAGGGGGATTTTTTTTTTTTTTTACAGTCACTCTAATTTATAGTAGTAAACAGAATCAACACTGTGAAGGTCCATTAAAATAAAAAAAAAAAAATTAAAAATCAGTAAAATGCCTGAAGAAGGATGAGAGAACACTTTATTGCTCTCTACAGCTACCTGAAAGGAGGTTGTAGTGAGGCTGGTGTTGGCCTCTTCCCCTGAGTATCTAATGACAGAACAAGAGGAAATGGCCTCAGGTTGCACCAGAGGTGGTTTAGATTGGATATTTAGAAAAATTTCTTTGCTGAAAGAGTGGTGAAATGTTAGAACAGGCTGCCTAGGGAGGTGATGGAGTCACCATCCATGGAGGTGTTCTAAAAACAAGCAGATGTGGCACTTTTGGACCTTGTCTTGTGGTTGTGAAGATGTTGGGCAGAAGGTAGGACTTGATCAGAACTCTTTTTAAACTTTAATGTTTCTATGAAGATACAACCTGGGAAAACAGATCTGGTGCAAGAGCTAAAAGTAGTACTGAGAAGAGTGAATGAAATTATAATTTCAACTTTACATTCTCTCTTTTCTTCAGTTGAGCTAATTGGAGGAAACAGTGGGAAAATACTTCCCTCCCACTCCCAAGAAAAATGTGCTGTTGGCAGTTCTGTTTACTTAAAATATGTATGTCATTGTCTTGTTCAGGAAAGGTGAACATTCATAGTAATGGAATGAAAATGGAAACTTCATTAGGAAAACACAGTCTCACAGGATGTAAGCAGCACTGTCTTGCAGTATGGAGGCAAGCATTCATTCCGCAGTTTGAAAGTTTTAACCTTTTCCTGAAAACCTTCCATTTAAGGAAGATAAATTGGGTTAAAAATTAGAATCAGTACCCTGACTTGATTTAAATGCTGCTCTGGATCTATGCAGGTTTTTTCCATACTGCACTGTGGAGGGATGACTGAGCTCACATATTTTCTGTTATGAGAAAGAGCCCAGAGAGGTTGTGCATGCCGCCTCCCTGAAGGTATTCAAGGCTAGCCTGGATGAGGCCTTGAGCAACCAAGTCTAATTGAGAGGTGTTCCTGCCCATATCAGGGAGGTTAGAGTAGACATTCTCTAAGGTCCCCTACAAACTAAGCCATTCCGTGATACTATAATTAAAATTTGATTGTAACAATCATAATTTTTCCCACTTGAAATGTACTTGAGATCTTAAGGTTTTGGAAATCTTCCAGAAACAAGGATGTTTGCTTTGTGTTGGTTTTTTTTTTTTTTAATGTATAACTGGTTTGTGGTGTTTTTTTTTCTCTCCTCTTTCAGATTGTACAAATCCCTTTTTGTGGGGAAATTGACTGTGAGGATTGGATCAAGAAGACCACTGCCAGGTAAAATATAACTGAACTGGAGAGCATCAAAATATTTTGAATATGAAACACAGATGTAAGATGCTTCTGGGCATAACACTAATGTACAGCATTCACCTTTGCCTCTTCCCCTTTACTCTGTGAGACCCCATCTTGAATACTGCATCCAGTTCTGGTGTACCCATCTTAAGAAGGACACAGCTGTTGGAGCAAGTCCAGAGGAGGGCCATAAAGATGATCCAAGGGCTAGAACACCTCTGCTATGAGGATAGGTTGAGGGAGCTGGGATTGTTCAACCTAGAAAAGAGAAGACTCATGGGGGACCTTATAACTGCCTTCCAATACTTTAAGGGGCTGTACAGGAAGACTGGAGAGGGAATTTTCATAAGGGTGAAAGGATAGTGATAGGATCAAGAGGGAATGGTTTTAAGCTGAGGAAGAATGTTCTTCAGTACAAGGGTGGGGAGACTCTGGAATAGGTTGACCAGAGAGGTTGGGGATGCCCCCTCCCTGGAGGTGTTCAAGGCCAGGTTGGATGAGGCCTTGAGCAATCAAGTCTAGTTGAGGGGCATGGCAGAGAGGTTGGAGTAGATGATCTCTAAGGTCTCTTCTAAACTAAGCCATTCTATTATTTGTACCGTCTTGGATAATTGAATATATTTACTCCCTTAATTCTGAAACTTTTGGCTAATTAGCATGCTTTTGAGATTTTATGTATAATATACTTTGTTGCACCTTTAAGTAGAAGTATTTATGAGTGTTCTTTTATTTCAGGGATCAAGATCTTGAGCCTGGTGCCCCTTCCATGGGTGCAAAAAGCCTCTGCATACCTTTCCAGCCTCTCCGTGAACTACAGCATGGGGCAAGATGTGTCTGTGGCAAAAACCCTGCCAAGTTTTACACCCTGTTTGGTCGTAGTTACTAAATTACTGGTGAAAGCTCCTTCTCCTTTATCTGTGAATTGAACTTTTTTTAATAAGACTGATGTAGCCCCCAAATTAATCAGTTTTGCGACTTTTTAAACGATTCAACAAACAAAGCCATAAAGCAAAATGTCCCTTCCTCTCCCTGTCCTCCAGTTGTCAATCTTAGGCTAGCAGTAATTCACAGACTTTTCTGTAAACATCTCTACTAATAAACCTGTATTGTGAGCTATAATAGGCTTTGGTTGTCTTTTCTGTGTCGGTCAGTGGGGAGGATGGGTACCCTTTGCTCATCTCTTGTTTCCATTTTGGTGCTTGCATCTTCTACTTTGAGAAAACACCTGAAAGATTGGAGAGAATGTCATAAACACTCCACAGTACAGTTCAGTGTGCCAACATAAACTTTATACATAAAACATCTGCTTTTAATTGTGCCTTCAAAGTTTTCAGTACAGACTTGCTGCTAGCTTGTAGGCATGGTAAATGCTACCCTTTTTGAGAGGAGCCAGGTGTTTCAAGGTAGATTTTCACCTCACAGTAAAACAGGCTTGAAAACCTTTTTAGGTTAAATGCCACATTGTTAGCAAGATGCAGATAAATGCCATTTCTTGGAGATATTTTGCAAAGCCCTGTTTTTCTTATCTTGTTAACTGGTATTTATAGCTGCCTCTCAGTGATCCTTCAATGGGTAATGCAAAGGCAATCTGTAGTCACTCTCAGCCTGGAGAAGAAAAGGCTCCAGGGAGAACCTTATTGCTGCCCTCTAATACTTGAAGGAGGCCTACAAGAAGGCTGGAGAGGGGTTTTTCATAAGCAATAGCAAAGGTGTAATGGTTTCAAGCTGAGGAAGAAGTTCTTCAGTACAAGAGTGGTGGGACTCTGGCTGCTCATGGAGGTTGTGGATGCCTCCTGCCTGGGGGTGTTCAACGCCAAGTTGGATGAGGCCTTGAACAACCAAGTCTAGTTGAGGGGCATCCCTGCCCATGGCGGGGAGGTTGGAGTAAGTTGATCTCTAAGGTCCCTTCCAACCTAACCCATTTTCTATGATTTTTCACTGTTAAAAATTTTAGGCTGTAGTTGTATCTATAGCATGTTTTCATAAAAACCTGCTTTTGCTGTGCTTACTCTATGTTGCTTTAGCAGAGAAAGCTGGATCGGGCAGAGTTATTAAATTATTTAAAAAGTAAACTTCCTTCCCCTCTAAGTATAGGATTGACTTAAAGTAGATAGTACTGGAACAAAGTAACTTTTGAATAGCATGAGCTTAATATGTTACTTTTTCCTCCTCTGTGTTTGAAGGCTATCTGTGTAAACTGCTTTCCCTGAAAAGGGGTCGAGTAAACACCTGCCAAATAAAAAACTGGACCTCAGACTCTTCCTAGGACAGTACTACATGGCCTGTCTGTTTTTCAAAACCCTGTTTTTATGTAGTGTGGTCTAAAAGTCTTAAGCACACAAGACTTGCAGTGTTACTTCCAGATCTTCACTATTTTTCTGCTTTTCAAAAGCATGCAGATTGTTTGCTTTTGCCCAGATTCCTGTGATCAACCTTCCTAGTCAAAATGTTTAATATTCAGTTTGAAGCAGTGGCCTGTCTGTTTTAGGATAAGGCACCTTGATGATGACACCTCATTTTTTTTTTTATTAGTGTGAAAGTGATTAAATGTTTCAGATAATTTGCTCAGAGTGCTTGAGCACTTGAAAATTCTCTGTAATATTCCTTGAATGATGATTACTTCTGGAAAGTTTGCTTCAGTTTGTGTTATTTGAATGATGGTTACTTCTGAAAGGTTTTCTTGCCTCTTAAAATCATCTGGCTTCCATCCATCTACACAGGTATTTTCTCACTATATAAGCAAAGTCTCAGGTGTAGTAGTGAGCAAAGGACTTGGTTAAGGATATGTCAGTGCCTGCACTCATCTTGTTTTCAGCTGATGTAGCAGATGAGTCCTAAAGTCTTTCTATCCTGATGTGCTGTCTCTAACACTGAGTGGAGTTAGACTTTGAGAAATAACATAAGTAGCAATAACAGGGTATTTCCTCAGCCTCAGATGAAGGATAGCTAAGACTATTCAGAGGTATTGCCTGCTGCAGCACTCTTGCTAAGGGGAGAGGCAGTAATTGACAGCTTCAGTGTTCTTGGGCATAGGAGAGAAGAGTGTGCCAAGATTTTTTGACAGCAAAACAGATTACTAAGATGATCACTTTCACCTCCAAATGAAATGCTCTACAACTCCAGTGTTTTTATAGAAGAGATGTGGAAGATGTTCATAGCACAGAACAAAGGGAAGGCAAAACTAAATGCAGTCTCTAATGCTGCTGCACCCTTATCAGTTTGAACAAACAGCCAATCTTCAACCAGTTGACTGGATCAGATTAATGAGTAAGCATGTAGACAACACCATTCGTAGAAATTAGTTGCCCTCGACCTTTAAATGGGTTTGTTTGGTGCCAGAGATTTCACAGAAATCCAGTCCCACTTTTTTTACTCTTCCTCTTTCCCTTAGCATGTTTCTTCCTGATCGTCTTCAAGTGTGAAGTGTCTGGAATGTTGATGACTTACCTGTGGTGATCTTCCACAGAGAGGTTAATGTCTACCTGTGAGAGACATGTCCATGTCGGGTATCCTTTCACCAGAAGCCAAATCTGGCCTACGTGTAAAGCGCTATGGAAATGTCCATAGTCTTAATTACACTGGCATGAAATCTTTCAGACCTTTAGTGGACTGTTTGTTAGGAAGTAAGTGTGTGAATTGGAATCACAGAATGGTAGGGGTTAGAAAGGGCCTCTGAAGATTGCCTTGTCCAACCTCCCTACTAAAGCAGGATAATCTAGATTAAATTGTACAGGAATATGTCCAGGTGCAGTTTGAATGCCTGTAGAGCCAGAGACTTCACAATCTTTCTGAGCAAGCCGTTCCAGTGCTCTGCCACCCTCAAAGTGAAGATTTTTTTTCTGTAAGTTAAACTGAAACACAGGACTTTCCATATAGTCTTCATTGTCCCTTGTCCTGTCTGTCGACAGCACTGAGAAGAATCTGGCTTTGTCTTCCCCACACTCGGCATTTAGATAGCAATAAGCATTAATGAATTCCAACCCTCAGTCTCCTTCAGGCTAAACAGTCCCAGGTCTTTTAGCCTTTCATCATAAAGTAGACGTTCCAGTCCCTTAATCATCTTAGTGGCTCTCTACTGGACTCTCTCCAGTAGTTCCTTGTCCTTGAACTGGGGAGCCCAGAAATGGTTTCAGTGTTCCAGATGAGGCCTCACCATGGCAGAGTAGAGGGAGAGGAGAACCTCCACTGACCTGCTGGCCACACTTCTCGTAATAATATACTAGCATACACTACAGAGGATTAGATGGTGCTGCTCTGTTCTTATAATAGAACTGAAAATCTCTTTGTGTGCCTTAGTTCATATAGTTGTATACTGATAAATTTAGGTTAAAGAGCATAGTAAGGTGGGATGTAGAGGAACTGCCTTATAACCTGGTGCTGCTCTTTATTGACAAAAGAGCACACTTGAGCATTTTGGCTCTGCCTGCAAAGGGAATGCTTCATTTATTTCAGCCTCTTGTTTTAGCAATTGAGAACTTGTGTAGGGCAGGATTTTTGAGAGCTCTGGAGTTTGACGTTGGTCTGTTCCCATTGAAGAGAATAGCTTGAAAAAAAACTTCTTGCTTTTCATGCTCTAGTTCAGAGAATAAAATAAATAAGTAGTTGAATGTTATTTTAATAAATGAAGGAGGAAAACACCATAGAAATATCTGGAATAGAAGTAGTAACACTGGTGAGGATGAAGAGCAAGTAACCAATTTCAACATTTTAATTAAAATGTTCTACTAATTCATCCTAATAACATCCAATGTTCATCCTACTAACATCCAGTGTTAGTGATGTTCCTAAAATGGGGGGGAAGGAAAGGGAGAGCCCTCAAGAGTTGCAGCTGCAACGTCTAGGATGGACAAATGAGCAAATGTTAAGATTTACCTCTGCTGGCAGGCAAATCTTCTAACAAACTGGACTTTAAACATAAATATTTTGGCTGTTTGAAACCCTGTGAACAAAGAAACTAAATGCATATTGAGGGTGGGTGTCTGAATGTTTAAGGTTCATCCACCTTGGGAAGTCTAAGGTCAGCAGGGACAGTTGGTCAGCTCAGATTATCAGTATTATTATCTTATCTCTCTGTGGCTGTACTGCATATCGTTCCCTTCCGTTTTACCTTGTAACTAGCTGTATGCATTTATGTACACAATGGGCATCTCAAACAAAAACTGGATCATAAACTTTTCAAGGAAGGCACCTGCCCTTATCATCTCTATTGCCTAGTGCGTTATTAGCAGCTAGATTTCCTTCTTCGTTTGAGCCCACACTCAAGAGTTCAACAGGTAGTGCGACGAGCAACAACAAAAAAAAAAGTTACTGCTTCAGGTTCTTTGTTCCAGAAATGGCACCAATACAAGCTAGGGCTTCTGCAGCTCTTGTTTCCCCCTTGGCTTCTGGTATGCTTTCTCGATATCCGAGTCTTCCTTGCAAGGATTACTTTGACAGGGATAGGCAGGATTTTCTCAATGGGAAATAAATGATGTCCTTTGGGTTTATTCTTAAGGCTCAGCTTCTGTATTTACGAGCTGCAGATTTAGAAAATGGGCTCCAACTTAGCTCCATTGCACAGATCACAGAATCACAAAATGTTAGGGGTCGGAAGAGACCTCTAGAGATCATTTAGTCCAACTCCCCTGCTAAAGCAGGATCACATAGAGCAGGCCACATGAGAGCGCATTCAGGCAGATTTTGAAAGCCTCCAGAGAAGGAGACTGCACAACCTCTCTGGGAAGCCTTTTTCAGTGCAATGTTAAAGCATGCTAAAAGTCAAAGCAGTTGAGACCTTTAGGTTGCTAAAATCAGTTGATTAATTCAAGGTCAAACAATCCAAGGTTGCTCATCAATTCAGTTCTCTTCAAAACTTGCTCTTGGGGCAGTGTGTTCAACAACCCTTGCAGGCAGTTCATGTTTACTCTGTGCTTAAAAATCATATCCATCTCACATGGATTTCAAATGTCTTCCTCCACAGGCATGTAGTAGTGTCTTCTCAGTGTCATGAGTAACTGGCAAAAGAAATGTCTCAAATGGCTATCTCGAGAGAGTTTGGTGCAAAAGAAATGCCTTTCTAGCTGCATACAATTTGTGAGCCACCTTCTTATGCTCTGCTTGTTTGAGCTCAGCTATGTCTGAGCTTTATTGAATCTTTTAAGACAATGTTAGAGCTGGTGCTCTAGAAGTATCTGTTTGTTTTCAGTTTTGTGAGGGGGGGAAAAAAAAAGTTTAAAAGAAAAAAAAAAAAAAGAGCTTCCTGAGGGTGGAACTCCCACAGTAACTGGAGCCTTCAGGTTGCCTTCACATGACAAATCTTGCTAAACTGCCCTTTAAACTGACTTATTGCTTTACTGCTTCCTATAAAAGTGACTCCTACATGTGAGCAGCACTGACAGGTGACAGGCAGAACTACAGGCAGCGACCTGCTCCTTGCACGGCTCTGTCCCGCTCCGAGGCAGGGGGAGAGGGCTGCAGCAATGGGCCGCTACTCAGGCAGGAGCAGCAGGCTCATCCTCATGTGTGTGGTGAGCGTTGTGCTTTTTGCCGCTGAGATCTCGATAGCCTACATTGGCAATTCTCTTTCCTTAGCCTCAGATGCCTTTGCTGTTCTCTCTCACTTTATCTCCATGATCATCGGTTTGTTCAGTGTCAGGCTCAGTCGCATCGGACGGCACAGAGCTAACACTTTCGGCTTCAGCAGGGCAGATGTTCTGGGCGCTTTTGGCAACTCTGTTTTTGCCGCCGCCCTGATGTTTAGCATCTTCGTTGAAGCGGTCAAGAGGTTTATCAATCCTCAGAAGACTGAGAAAGCACTGCTTGTCCTCATTATTGGAATTGTTGGTCTGTTCTTCAATGTGTTCAACTATGTCATCTTCCTGGACTGCTGTTATTGTCATGCACCCCAAGAAGACACTGGAACAGGTAAACAACCTAATGTAGTTGCTCAGCATTCCAAGCTCTCTGCACTTCTGCCTAATGATTTTTCTAGAGACTATTTACTGCTGCTTTTAGATGGGCAAGTCAAATGCTGCTGCCCTCATTCTTTTGCTAGCAAGGATAACGTACTTTATGCCTGAACCCATAGAAGTTTCCAGCTATCACACATGTGCTTCTCAGTAAGTAAACCTGTTAAGTTGTGCATCATGTTTTGACTTTCTAAAGTACATTAAAGTGGTCTACAAGAGAACCTTTTTTCCTAATCCACTGGCTGGCTAAACATGGGACAAAGTGTGCTACCACCCTAAGGAGATACTTATTAAGAAAGAACTAATCCTGAAATTCCAGTCATCCACAAACACTACTCTCAACGCTTTAGTAATTCTGCTGTAACTTGTGTCTAGGAGGTGGTTATCTTTTGAGAAGCGTTCACAGTTTGTATGAAACAAAAGAATAGATTTGGGCAAAAGGAAAGCCTCAGCCTTGCCTGATCTGGGGGGGAAACTGTTTTGAGAATGCTCGGATGTCGAGCAAAACATCTGTGAACACGGAGCTGAAGTATTCTTTGACGATGTTGATTTGTGCTTGGGAGAGTGTGAAGGGGAGAAACAGGGATACTCTGTTACATTAATCTTTTGCTGGAGATTATGTTGCGTACACAGAGGTTTAACTTTTTAGTTTGTTTTTTCTCAGCATACACATTTAAACCTAGTATGCTTGGGAGGAAGGACTTGGAGTAGTCTTTTATTCCTGCAGACACTGTCTCACTTCATTTGACATAAGATACATGTGAGTTGTCTTTCCCTCTCTCTGTGTGTATATATATATGTGTGTGTGTGTGTCTATGTATATATATGTGTATATATGTGTATGTATATGTATATATAAAATGTAGTTCTTAAAAATAAAACTCTGTCAGTTGGGATAGGAACCAAACATGTGCAAAGAATTAGCTGGACATCCTGGGGGGAAAGCTGAGAGAACTTCTCTAGTAAAGCAGTTTTGTACTGCTTTAAGTGAAGTAAGGTAAGTCTTAACATTTGACTTTAAGGCTGGACAAGGTTTTGGGGTTAGAAATGATAAGTTTGTTAGTTTATATTTCAGGATTGAATGTGTTTTCTGTAGGGCTTAATGAGGAAAAGATTTCTGTTCATTATTAAAGGTACCTCCAGACAGTACTGAAAGCTTTCGTTTTCCTGGCGTCTAATACTAAGCCCAGATACGCAACTTATGTTACTGCTTGTTTTTTAGATGCCCAGCTATTTAAAATGTGGGCTACTCTTAAATTAATTACATATATGATGGTGCATATTTAACAGGGGTATTTAAAGGGATTTTATATTAGGAACTGTCACTAATTCATCTCACAGTCTGTTTATGATGGCTTCTTTGAAGATTGCATCCAACATTGTGCCTCTGGGTGAAGTTGGGGAGAAGGAACACATCAGCATGTGAACCCAAAGGCAGAGAGTGTCAGGCAATTGGGGAATTAACTGCAATGAATGGCAATTTGTAGGTAAATGTTGCTTTTCCTGAATTTCCAGGATCCCGCTCCTAACAGCTCTTTGGGACCACACAAACATTCACATCCCTCTCCCCCTGATAGACTCACATCCAAATTCCTGGCAACTCTGCTTTGTTTTCAACTAAATTTCAGTTGCTGAGGCCAGGGATGAATTTTTGTAACATTCCATAAACACGGTGTGTAAATCTGTTGGTGGTTTTCCTCTCTGTTTCTGGTATGGTGAATCTTCTCTGCTTTTGGCAATGCCTATAGCAAGACAATGCCATTTGGAACTGTAAAGGGAATGTTCCTTTCTTCTGGACTTGGTTTTGTAATTCTCACTGGGGTAAAATTTCGCATTACTTCCTCTAGCTCACCCTACAGTCAACCTGAGTGGGGGTTTTATTACATTTCTGTCAAAAGAGATGTTATTCCCCAAATAGCTATACCCTGAAAAGTATAGTTATATTAGAATCATAGAATGATTTAGACTGGAAGAGACCTCAAAGATTACCTAGTTCCAACCCTAGCCATAGGCAGAGACACCTCCCAATAGCACAGGTCGCTCAAGGCCTCATCCAACCTGGCCTTGAACCCCTCCAGCGACGGAGCAGCCACAACCTCCCTGGGCAACCTGTGCCAGTGTCTCACCATTGCCCAACTTCTTCCTAACGTCCGATCTAAATCTCCCCTCTGCCAGTTTAAACTCATTACTCCTTGTCCTGTCATTGCAGGACCTTGTAAATAGTCCCTCCCCAGCCTTCCTGTAGGCCCCCTTTAATGCTGGAAGGCTACTACTAGCTCTCCTGGAAACCTTCTCTTCTCCAGGCTGCAGAGCCCCAACTCTCTCAGCCTGTCCTCATAAGAGAGCTGCAGCACCCCTCTGATGATCTTTGTGGCCTGCTGTGGACTTGGTCCAACAGTTCCATGTCCTTCTTGTGTTGAGGGCTCCAGAACTGCACACAGTACTCCAGATGGGGTCTGACAGGGCAGAATCCCCTCCCTTGCCCTACTGGCCACACTGCTCTTGCTGCAGCCCAGGACTCGGTTGCTGTCTGGGCTGCACTCACACTGGAGGCTCACGTTGAGCTTTGCATCATCCCAGACCCCCAGGTTGTTTTCCTCAGGGCTGCTCTCAGCCATTCCCCACCCAGCCTGGATTTGTGCTTGGGATTGTGCCTACCCGGGTGCACGACCTTACACTTGGCCTTCTTGAATGTCATAAGGTTGGCCTGGGCCCACCTCTCCAGCCTGTCCAGGTCCCTCTGGACATATTTTAATGTATGCATATGAACACACATACAAAGGAAAAAGGAGGAATTTCATCTTTCTCTCTTGTCATCATGTGTATGAGGAAAAGATACTCTTTCCTGGAGATGGAAATCAAGGCAAATTTTCTTGTGTTAGCACCACTAGCAGAAATCCAAGTGGATTTTCATGGTCTTTGAATCCTGCTGGTGCAATCCAGCTGCTCACAGGCGATACCCTCAGTGACACCTGGGCAATCTCCTGACATCAATGATGGTTTGCTGGAAGGTAAAGGTTTGTAGAACAGCCTGGGGAAGTGGGAAAGCTGCCTTCAAATCTCTGTTCCTCAAGTAGAGGATGGGTTTAGACAGCCCTCTCCTCTCTTGTGGTTGCTTGCCTCACTTCAAAAAACACAAAGCACAAAATAGAGAGCAGTTCAGTCACCTAGTGATGTGTTGTGGATGCTGAGGGCAGTGGGAACAAAAACAACCCTCCAAAGCAAATTCTTCCACATGTTTCTTCCTGTATTAGTGGCACAACTGATTGCAACAGCCAGTGGTTCATCTGAGCTCTCTGTTGCATGGGGTGTCAAGCACAGAAAAATTAGGTGAGTTCCTGGATGGTGCTGTCAGCAGAGGCACAGCAAGCCCTGCCTGCAACAAGCCTTGCTTAGCCAGGTCTGAGATCCAGTGGATACAGAGTGTAGTGTCTATGGGTGTCAACCCAGCTCTCCATCCTTTTCCCTTGTTCTGCTTCTATACTCTAATTTATGTCATTGCAAAATCCATGCCTTGGGATCTCCTCCTAATACATATATCCTTGCTGAGCAGATACAAATGTATTTTTTTTAAGTTGCCATGCCTACTTATCCACGCAGACCAAATTTCATTCCTCCAGCCATCCATCAGCTGGGTTGTTTTCCTTTACCCCTTACTCTTCTGTCCCTTTCCATTCTTTCTGTTTCTTAGAATCATAGAATGGTAGGGTTGGAAGGGACCTCAAGGATCATCTAATTTCAACCCCCTGCCATAGGCAGGGACACCTCCCACTAGTACAGGTCACTCAAGGCCTCGTCCAACCTGGCCTTGAACATCTCCAGGGAGGGAGCAGCCACAACCTCCCTGGGCAACCTGTGCCAGTGTCTCACCACCCTCACTGCAAACAACTTCCTCCTAACATCCAGTCTAAATCTCCCCTCTGCCAGTTTAAACCCATTGTCCCTTGTCCTGTCATAGCAAGACCTTGTCAATAGTTCCTCCCCAGCCTTCCTGTAGGCCCCCTTCAGATACTGGAAGGCTACTATAAGGTCTCCTGGCAGCCTTCTCTTCTTCAGGCTGCAGAGCCCTAACTTTTTCAGCCTGTCCTCATAGGAGAGCTGCTGCAGCCCTCTGAGCATCTTCATGGCCTCCTCTGGACGTGCACCAACAGTTCCATGTCCTTCCTGTGCTGGGGGCTCCAGAACTGCACACAGTATATATATATATTTATATACTGCACACAGTATATTCTTTCTTTCCTGTTCAAATTCCTCTTTGCTAGCTGTAAGGACCCATCTCGTCCTACTAGGTTAAATAAAAGTCTCTCTGCTCTCTACATCCATCTTTGCACTTGATTCAAACAGTACTATTCCATACTATGTTAGGACTAAGAGGAAAGATCAGCAAGAATATAGGCAGGACATGACCTTGACCTTTCTTTTGATGTTGGCCCAGGGCAGCTATTACAGGTACAAAATATTTCTATGTTCTATAAAAGAACTGCCATGTAGAGGTACTTACGCCAGCTGTACCATACATAGCAGTGTGGAGCACAGAACAGACTGGTCATTGCTTTGATTTAAAATGCAGGAATGACTTGTTACAGCATGGAAATATTAAAGTTTCCCTAAGAAACCTTTGCCAGAAGTTAACATTCACAAAACGCTTCGCTTACCGTTGCTGTTGGAAATGACAGAGAAGCTTTAGCCAGAGTTTCCTGCTAATTTTGAGGTCTTGTATCATCAGCAGAATGTTTTGTCAAAAAAAATGAACAATGTTGCAAAATAATAAGCAGCTGAGCTTAAAAAAAAAATTAAAAAAAAAAATCAGGCTCTTACAATAAATACCAGACAACTTTAATACTGGCCATGCCCTTTACAGTCAGTCATGACAACACAGAAACCTGTTGCACACAGATATCACCTTCCCCTTGTTTTCATAGTTTGGTGTAATTGTCTTTTCTACTCTTTTATATGCAGTTTTAAACTGTTCGTAGCTTCTAAAGCACCACATTAGTCTGATTATAGTAATTCTCTGTTGTTTGTTTTGAGAAAAAAAATAAAGATTTGACATGGAGAAAACATTTGTCCTGTTGTCTTGTGATCTGTACAGAGTCATGGGGAGCAAAGCAGGGAACGAAAACATCACCCAACTTAACCTGTCTGATATTGAGCCACCCATAAAAAGGCTGGGGCTGTGAGAACTAGCTCTAATCCTCTCATGAGAGCCTTCATGGTCTCAGCACACTACACAACTCATTCAATAAAGCATTTTGTGTGTTAGCAGTCAAGTGGCTTGCATTTATACTCTGGTAAGTGCAGTTTAGCAAGCACATGTGAGCTTTTTACTTGGAAACATTGCTGGGTCTTGATTCTCCTTATCTCACTGTGCACCAGCAGCCTGTCTCTCAGATAAGAGGTAGCATGTAAGCTAGCAGTCAGAGAGATGGAAAGCATACCTTCTTGCTCCTCCTGAACCTTCTGCAGAGCAACTCTGTTTATTCTGAGGCTTGCTGTCAAGCATATATTTTTTCCTGGCTTTTGTAAGTAGGAGGTATTTGGGGGCATACATGTGTGAATGAAAGAGGCACTAACTGGCTGGGTGACTCAGGAAGGCTTTGTTGCTATAGTATTCTGAACTCAATTTTCACATCTTTTTCTGCAAACATACTGTCCCCAAGAGAAGTGAGAATATTTATAGACCAAAGTAAGTGGGTAAGTGGCTGCTTGACCCATGTTTTAATACCATAGACCTTTCCAGTGGACACCTGGTGAGCAGAAATGTGCAGGTCTTGAATAGCAATTGTATTTGTAGCGGCATGCTCTGATTCAGCAGACCTATACTGCAAGAGACAAAAGTGCTCTGGAGATCAGAGATCCAGAAGAGAAGATTTTTGTTTCTCAGGTTAACATTGTGAAGAACTTAATGATATGATTCTTATCATTAAGTTATCATTTTTAATTATAACTTAATTCGTCTGCATTTAAGAGGAGAAAAAATAGATCCCTTGGTCTGAACATGTTTCTCTCTCAAATGTACTGCTGAAAGGGTACCCATGATGCCAGTTTGATGGCTTGGAGACCTTTTTAAGGAATGAGAAGGAAGGAAGGAAGGAACCCTGGGTATAACACCTGTAACATCAAACATCTGGCTTACTGTGCTTTTGAAACCGGAAAATCCTGAAAGTATTTCCTCAAGATCAGCATTAATGCATCGGTTTTACCTCTGAGTTTATATCAGATACTAGTTGATATTCAGGAAACACTTTATGCCAGTTTATCCCATGACTACATTCACAGACAGATGACCATCAAATGTGCAGCATCAGGGTTAACCAGCAGACTTCATTCACCCAGTACATACTCATCCTCATGGATTTATGCCACCTGTATAGCGCACTGTGGCACTTAACTCCTACACTTGCCAAGACAGTATGTATAAATGAAGGGACATATGCCTTATGCATTTATTTCCATAAATCCCAAAAGTGTCAGTGTTTTTGCATGTAGGTGACCAATGGCTACTCTAACCAAATACTTAATTTTTCTGATTTTCCTTCCCACAGTATTACTGGATGTAATCCTCTCAAAAGGAATAAAAAGGGCAAGAGAAACTCTGAAAGTAATTTTAAGTGTTTATCAGGTAGCTCAGACTGAACATGTATCTTTTCTGTTTAATAGCATGCCAAATAAACCTCACCAAACTCTTGCAAGGGTTTTCTGATTCATGTTAACTTCTGTTAGCTGAAGCTCTAACCCAGAGTCTTTCTAAGACAAGACAGATGGAAGGAGATTGTGAAAGCTTACTTAGCAGCATGCTTCACTAAATTTTCTTCAGATCAGTTTTGAATGCTTTGTTGTCTTAAAAGAAACCCCAGAAGATAATCTAAGGGAGAGATATTCCACCTTATTGAGCCATTTTCAATGAGAACATTTGGCATCAAAACAAGTAGGAGCAACTGTCTTGGTGCTACATTTTGGCCAGACTGGAAAGCGTGGAATGAAAAAAACTTAAATCTGTGAGTTAAGCAATCAAAGCATCCCTGAAAGCTTTATGTAAGAACGTAAAGCTAAGATCAAAACTTCTGAACCTAGATTCCAACAGTACGAGTGACACTGAACTTTGAGTAACTGCATATGTCCTCAGCCTTGAACCAGTTTCATAGTAAAGGCACAGACAGGCTGTCTAGGTTGCAGCACAGTATTCATGGTGAGATCTAAGGAAATAAAAGGAATGTAAGATAAATGAGTTTGAAGTCATAAACAGTTTCAATACAATGGGTTTTTTTTAAGGCTGGCATGTTATATACTTTAACTGCAATTGTTTTATTTGGATGCTTATTCTGCAGAGTTTGCTACAGGCACAGGTTTGGTATCAGCTTCAGCCTGGAAATACTACTGGGACAGAAAATAAAGGTTTTGTGGTAGGACTCAGTGTAATTTACAATGATAAAATCAGTGAGTGGCTTCTCTTCTATATGTCTATGACTGGGTGACCTGCCTGGTAGACAAGGGGAGGGCTGTGGATGTGGTCTACCTAGACTTCAGCAAAGCCTTTGACACAGTCTCCCACAGCATCCTCCTGGCAAAGATGGCAGACCATGGCCTGGAGAGGTGCACCCTTTCCTGGGTTAAAAACTGTCTGGATGACCAGGCACAGAGAGTGGTTGTGAATGGAGCCACATCCAGTTGGTGCCTGGTAACCAGTGGTGTCCCCTAGGGATCAATACTGAGCCCAGTTCTATTCAACATCTTTATTGATGATATGGATGAGGGGATTGAGTTTACTGTCAGTAAATTTGCAGATGACACCAAGCTGGGGGGAATGTCACTCTGCTGGAAGGTGGGAAGGCACTTCAGAGAGACCTGGGCAGGCTGGGTCAAGGGACTGAGGCCAACAGGATGAGGATTAACAAGGCCAAGTGCAGAGTCCTGCACTTTGGCCACAGTAGCCCCATGCAGTGCTACAGACTGGGGGTGAGTGGCTGGAGAGTGACCTGGTAGATAGGGACCTGGGGGTGCTGGGTGACAACAGCTGAACATGAGCCAGCAGAGTGCCCAGGGGGCACAGAAGGCAAATGGATCTTGGCTTGTATCAGGAATAGTGAGGCCAGCAGGACCAGGGAAGTAATTCTGCCCTGTACTGGACACTTGTGAGGCCTCACCTCGAGCACTGTGTGCAGCTCTGGGCCCCTCATGGCAAGAAAGATATTGAGGTGCTGGAGCAGGTCCTGAGGAAAGCAATGAGACTGGGGAAGGGACTGCAGGGAAAGTCTCATGAGGGAGCTGGGGTTGTTTAGACTGGAGAAGAGAAGACTCAGAGGGGACCACATCACACTCTACAACTACCTGAAGGGAAGCTGTAGTAAGGTGAGGGTTGGGCTCTTCTCCCAGGCAACTTGCAACAGGTTGAGAGGGCACAGCCTGGAGCCACACCAGGGAAGATTTGGGTTGGATGTTAAGAAGCACTTCCTAAGGAAAAGGGTAATTAGACACTGGAATGGACTGCCCAGGTGGTGGAGTTGCAGTCCCTGGAGGTGTTTAAGCAAAGATTGGATGTGGCACTTAGTGACATGGTCTGGTCAGTGGGGTGGCATTAGGTCATAGGATGGACTTGATGATCTCAGAGGTCTACTCCAGCCTCAATAATTCTGTGATTCTGTGTTTTGCAACATGCTGTGGTACCTCCTGATAGCAAAAGATTATATACATACACACATCTGTATGGGAAACTTTACAGAACTACACTTTTTAAAAAGTGCATTATCAAGTAGTCAAAATATTGAAAGAAACACCATCCAAATACCAGAGCAGATACTGACTAGATATTTCTTACAGTATGTGAAAGGTTTCTTTATGCTAGACATTAAGAGCATGGAAAGGTGGTTTGCCATTAACAAACTGAACAACCATTATAAATAGAAAAGAAAAAAAAGATATCAAAAGGATTCCAGACTGGGATCTAAATAATCCCACGGGTTCATCATTTCAGTTTGACTTACCAGTGTACTCAAGTGCTCTTTGGAAAAGCACCAAAAATCCATTCTCCTTCTCCAGATAGCCCATGGTCTATCCCTGGGATAGTTTCAGGACTGTCATGGAGAGTCATGGCTGTGATTAAAAAAACCAAGGACATTCACCTCTGTACTGGGCTAACTTTAGGGCTCCCTGGATTGAAGCAGCCCTAATGAACTGATTTCCCAGCTTTTTCCATCCCTCAACACATGCCATGAAAACCCATTGTTTCCTTGAAGGTGTGGTGCTGAGCAGAATGACAGGAAGATACAAGTAAAATGAGCAAACGAGGAGGCACTAAACACCTTCCACAACAAGGTCCCTTGGTCAATGTTTATGATGTGATTAATTTTGTGGTCAGTTTTATCTGTGGCAGAAGCGAAGCACATCGTTTCAGTGTCAAGCTTGTTAGATCATAGAATCATAGAACCATAGAATCAGTCAGGGTTGGAAGGGACCACTAGGATTATCTAGTTCCAACCCCACTGCCATGGGCAGGGACACCCTACCCAAGACCAGGCTGGCCAGAGTCTCATCCAGCCTGGCCTTAAACACCTCCAGGGATGGGGCCTCAACCACCTCCCTGGGCAACCCATTCCAGGCTCTCACCACTCTCACGGCGAAGAACTTCCTCCTCATGTCCAGTCTGAATCTCCCCACCTCCAGCTTTGCTCCATTCCCCCTAGTCCTGTCACTACCTGATAGCCTAAAAAGTCCCTTCCCAGCTTTTTTGTAGGCCCCCTTTGGATACTGGAAGGCCACAATAAGGTCACCTTGGAGCCTCCTCTTCTCCAGACTGAACAGCCCCAACTCTTTCAGTCTGTCCTCATAGAAGATCTTCAATCTAGACTTGAGTTTGGCTCAGCATTCTCAGTTTAAAGAAATAAGCTTCACAAGAGCCTTCAGGGCTGTCACCAGGTCTTGTTGGAATGAAGCTTAAAGCCCCACTCTCACCCACCCCTTGCATCTAGTAGTGATGCTGCCTTTAATGGATCAGCTTCAGCCTTTTGGTACACATGTAATATTTTATCCCCCAGTCTTAGAGAGGTATAACTCTGCTATCATGTACAGGTATGTGTGGGTGTTTGGTTCTTTCATTCTCTTCCACACCATTCCTGAAGTATCTTTTGTAAATCATTTTTATGATGGGTTAAAAAGTAATCTCTGCTAGGACTTTGATAAACAGGATGAAGAGTGATCTCTCTTAATTACAGTGTTCAGAATTCATTCTTTATTTTCATTATTTTATTTTTCTTTTTACTATCCAAATTCTACAGCACCACAAGGCTATGAATGATCTTATTTTCCTTCCTTCCTTCAGCAGTGGGAGAAAATTACCACTGTTGCTGCTGTTGTCATATTTCATAACAATACAGAGATATTCTGTTTTCAATGGCTGGTAATGACTCCTCTGAAAGGAGCAACTAAGTAGATTTCAACCCATTACTTTGAAAGTGGATAACCTAAGGAGGGTGTGATGGGAGTCTGCAAAACCATGAGTGGCATAGGAAAGGTCATTAGTTGTTGAGTGGTTTTTTTTTTTTCTCCTGTCCTCTGAAATGAGAGCAAGGATATCTTAAAAGAAACTAGCAGAGAGAAAGAGGTGATTCTTCACACCATGAGTAGAAGATGTGTGGAGCTTGTTGCCAAGCAATCATAGAGTCATAGAATGCATCGGGTTGGAAGGGACCTTTAAAGGTCATCTAGTCCAACCCTCCTGCAGTAAGCAGGGATTGAAAAGCTGTACTAGTACTTGGAAGAGAAATCTATTGAGGGCTGCTAAACACACATATCTAACATAGAAACTCAACTGAGCTGAAAATACTTGGATGGAAGGGTGTTATGGGCAAGTATTATACATAATTACCATGCCTTTGCTGTTACCTAAGCATTCTCTTAAGGCCAAGGTTTGGAAGAGATTGTTGGGTACAAGGTTTGACTTCCAGTGGCTAAGGGTTAAAAATTGATGTGTTGAGAACTTTAATATCTCAGTACACATAAATCTTGAAGTTTACAGGAGTGCTTTGCTCTTTGTGATTCAGAAGGAAAGTTGTCATGTTTGTGATAATTTTAACAATCCATAAGAATGTTATGGATTCCTGCTCCTGATTAGGATGAGGAAACTGCAACAACAGCTCTTCTAGCAGTATAGTTACTGAAACTGAAGTTGGCAAATAATTCAGTAAACCAAGGTGTTGGACAACGTTTTCTGAATCTCCTAAGAGAGACTTGTTCAATTTAGCAGTTCCAAGCAGAGAGACTGGGCTATTTAGGTTGGATGAATAAGTGGAACTGTAACATTGTACTGTTGGATGTCTGCAGTGAGTCTAAAACATACAAGGATGCTAAGCATGCTGTAGAATCACAGAATCGGTCAGGGCTGGAAAGGACCACAAGGATTATCTAGTTCCACACACCTGCCATGCATGGGTAGGGACACCTCATACCAGTTCAGGCTGGCCAGAGCCTTGTCCAGCCTAGCCTTAAACACCTCCAGGGATGAGGTTTCCACCTCCCTGGGCAACCCATTCCAGGGTCTCACCACCCTCATGGTGAAGAACTTTCTAACATCCAGTCTGAATCTATCCATTTCTAGCTTTGTTCCATTCCTCTCTGTCCTGTCACTATCTGACATCCTATAAAATCCCTCCCCAGCTTTCTTGTAGGCCCCCTTCAGATACTGGAAGGCCACAATAAGGTCACCTCAGAGCCTTTTCCTCTCCAAACTGAACAGCTCTAACTCCCTCAATCTCTCCTCATAGCAGAGGTTCTCCAGCCCTCTGATCATCTTCACGGCCCTTCTCTGGACACCTTCCAGCACATCCATATCCCTCTTGTAATAATGGCTCCAGAACTGGATGCAGTACTCCAGGTGGGGTCTCACCAGTGCAGAGTAGAGGGGGAGGATCACTTCCCTTGACTTGCTGAGCAATCAAAACCACAGCTCCTTTCCAAAAGAATTTGAGGTCAAGCATTCCAATACTGCAGGTGGATCAGTGCAAGCAGGACAGCAATGCCCACAAGTGGGAAAGAGCCTGAGAGAAAACACTGCTAACAGGGTTGGTGGCTCCGAAGTGCAGAATCAACACTCTCTTTTGCACTAGGTGGAAGAAGATCAAAGTGCAAGATGATCAAGGTGCAATAGTTACTGGTATAACACATATTCTGAAGATTGAGATAAATTAATTATTCTTATTAATACTAAGTAATGACTTGTGTATGATCTGGTGCCTTACTGAGTAAGAAAGATTAGTGTAGCTTTGTTCAGATGACAGTTTCAGGAGTTGTTTAAGATGTAAGATGTCTGCTAAATGTTCAGTAGACAAAAGTGTATCAAATGTGAGGTAAAACTAGGAAATGAGTAAAGGAGACAGTTGAGGCCTCTGCTCTGCCTCTATGAATCTGTTGCTGACCTGTGTTCTGAATGCTGTGCAGGTATTCATCCCCTCATCTTCCAAAGGTATAGATGAGAACTGGAAATAGTTCAGACATGAACCTCTGATTTAATGCAGCACATTAATACTGCTCTGGTTCTGTGTCAGTGTGTAGCTTTCAGATTGATGCTGTGCCATGAGAGGAAGATTGGGATGTGTGATCTTGACAGGCAGAAGTGGAGCAGTGGTACAGCAGACACAGCTTCTGAGCTGAGGCTCTGAACATGTACTGCTTCTGACTGCTGCTTCAGTGAGTCATTTGCAATTGTGCTTGAAGTCAGTGGACCTACTGACAGCCTTATTTGCCAAAAATAATATTTTTAGCACTATTTCTTCAGAAGAGCTGTGACATTTTTATGTTTTTGCAGAGAATTAAGGGCTATGACATATTTGGGGTTTTGTTGTCATTGTTGTTGTTTGTTTTTCCCTTGAAGAGAATTAATGTCTGTTTTGCACAGGACTACTAATGATGTTCCAGCTACTGTATTATACATCTTCCTAAAATAAGAACCACTGGAAATTCTTTTCAGTTCTGAGCAGGCGCAATGAGCTGGGCTTTAGTGAATGTTTGGGTTTGGATGCAAGTTGAAGTGCTAGTGGTAAAATTTTCTACCATAAATTATAGTAAAGATAGTATAGTCTGTCATGTTAAAATTTAGATCTAACAGACTGTTACTTCCTATAAGTCTTAGATGTCTTTCTTCTTTTTGTTCCACCTACGCCATGCATAGGCACAACTGTTTAAAACCTCTCATGTTGGTAGAAGTGATTATAAAGCTGAAATTTGTGTGGATGTAAATGATGCTATCTGCTCCCACTATTGTGCTTGTCCTTATGGTAAGGTTCTTTTCAATATGTTTATTTTGATGCATTTGTTAATTTGAATATTGCAGGGTACTTTTATCGCTTGGGCATGGCATGTAAAAAGGACATTGGGAGGGGTGTGTGCTAATCCTTGCAGACACATGGGATGTGGCTGAATAGCTACTGAGTTCCATTCCTGAGGGTAAGATGTATCTTGGGATATACGCAAATAATAATAATAATAATAATAAAAAAAAGACTTTGGTTGTGTAGACAGAACTTTGGTGGAATTGAGAGAACTCATTTGAAAGACATATGGAAACACTAACAATACAGCTGCTTCAGAGTTAGAATAAAGAGGAAATTCCAGAGGCCTTTACTGAATTCTTGTTGCAGAGAAGAGCTTTGGTAGGACAGTGTTCCCTGGTCATGCTGGCTTGTTAACTGATAGCGATGTGTGCTTTATCAAGTGTGGTGAAATGCCTGATGTGTCACTTCAGTGTGAACTGTAGCCGCTGAAGCAGTCACTCCAGCACAGGTGTGCCTCTTACATAACTGAAATACTCCAGACTCTCACAGGATATAATTCTAAGGACACTATTTTCTTTAGATTTTACATCTTTTATTCTATTTTACTATTTTGGGGCCCAGTTCTGATACTGACAACCCCAGTTAAGGATGACCTACTTTCCCAGCACCTCCTTCACTTGCTCCCCTCATCTTGAAATGCTGCATGAGTAGCCCAGCTTTGTTCTTTTTTCCATTCCCATGAAGAGGTGTCACGTACCCAACAACAACAACTGCAATACAGAGGTTTACTCACTTGTTACGCTCACAGACTATTCTGTAGGTTAAAAGTGTGAGATTATTTTTGTCCTAGAATGATGATCGATTCAAGCCCACTAAGGTCACATACCTTTTTAGAGGCTAGAAGGCAGCAGTTACCTGGTTCAGTAGATGGCACTCTATGCTTCGATTTGGCACTTAATCCTCCAATAAAGCACCAAAGGGGCAGAACTATGGGATCCATCACTGAAACTTCACTGTATTTGGACAGAGCAGTGGTACCCAGAGCCCTGGAGAGCAATGCTGGGCAGCCTTTTGGGTTTGGCTGGCTGATTCTGTTCTGCCTATGCAAGCGAGAACTTTCCAGCTGGTAGTGCCAGTTCTGTGCCTTCTCTCTGCCATTTTATTTCCCATTTTATTTACTTAATATCACCGACGGTCTAGCAACCCGAGAGCCCTGGGACTGCGGGGCTGCGGAGCCACTGGACGGGCAGACAGCGGGGATCCCCGGTAGCTTCCCACTCGGGTCTGCGGCACCGGTGGCGGTGCAAGTGGGGATGCCAGTACTGGTAGCGATGCCGGTGGTTATATTGTTGCTGGTGGCTATACGGCGGTGGCGGCGCAGGGCGAGTGTGATGCAGGAGTCCCTCGCAGGCTCTCACCCGGGGTCGTGGCGCAAGGTACGGGCTCTGATGCAGGGCAGGCGGGTTTCTCGTAGGCTCCCACCCTGGGGTCGCGTCGGCGGTGGCCGATGGCGGCGGGGCGTTGCCTGCGGGGCGGTGCGGGCTGCGGGCGGGCGGACGGACGGCGCCTTCCCCGCGGGGCAGG
>VWYK01130886.1:0-35793 GCA_013399775.1 Semnornis frantzii | reverse complement strand
AGTTCCAACCCCCTGCCATAGGCAGGGACACCTCCCACTAGTACAGGTCACTCAAGGCCGCATCCAACCTGGCCTTGAACACCTCCAGGGAGGGAGCAGCCACAACCTCCCTGGGCAACCTGTGCCAGTGTCTCACCACCCTCACTGGAAAGACTTCCTCCTAACATCCAGTCTAAATCTCCCCTCTGCCAGTTTCAACTCATTACCCCTCACCCTGTCATTACAAGACCTTGTAAACAGTCTCTCCACCCATATGAAGATGAGGCAAAAAAATAAAGTTCTGCTTTTTTTTTTTTTTTTTTTTTTTAAAACTGCTGAGAGTAGTTTAGGGTAATATAGATGATTCCTACAGGTCTCCACCTCTGATTGAAGTTTCAGTTGTAATGGAAAAAAGAAACATGTGATTCCTGTACAGTTGTTAGAGAATTTTGAGGCTTTGTCTGAGGATTAAATTTCTGGATATAGATGTCTGCACACAAAAACACTTCAATACATAGAAGAAATGCCTTTATTTTACTATTAAACTACACAGGAATGAAAATGAAACCAGAAGCACCAGAAATCTGTTCCGTGTCTCATTATATTTTGTTTACTGTCAGTCTGGTTACAAATCAATTCCCTCAGACGTGCTCTGTCTGAATTACTACTTACAAATCTCTTTGCAGAACTTGACAATTTGTTTCATCTCCTTGCAAATGTTAAAACATGTCAGAAGAAGATGATTTAATTCTATTGAAATTTGTAGTTCATTTACATGCTGTCATTTTACACTGTTCTTCACGCTCTCAGAATTAATACTATTTTTGGGGGTGATACTGAAAGCCTTGTTTGCATTCACCCCTTCCATGAAGCTTCCCATCATTCAACATGAATTTTTAGAAAACCAAAGTAAGGTGACCAGACTTGATCAGATCTAATTCTATAAATGTGTCATTTATGCGGAGATATCAGGTGAAATTATGCATACAAACCATGTTTCAGTGTCCACTCTTCAGGTCTTTGGAAAGAAGCAGCTCTTACTTGACATGATCTCAACAGAGAACTGAGGAAGTCTGCTGTTTTCAAGACTACTGTTAACTAATAAAAACAAGCCTATCAGTTAATATCAGCTGCAGATGCAGCTCGCATAGTTCCTCTAGGCTACTGACCTGAAAACAGCAGCCTGCATTCAGAATTTACACTTGACCTTTCTTACCAGAAGCTACACACTAGCTTCTTAATTAAATTCTGTGTCTGCTCTGTTAAGAACGTTTAAGTCTTCAGGAGCATATTTTAGGATAAACCAACATGATGTGTGAACAATTACAAATATCTCTGAAGCCTGCAAATTCATTTCTCTTTTTTCTTGTATTCCTTCCCCTTGACCCCAAAGCTTGGGGAGAGTGGCAGGTCCACACTACTCTATGTATCAAAAACCTGTTTGCACCCATGTCAAAGCCACTGGATTGAATCAGGAGAGCCAATTCCTCCTTTCTGAGCCTTCACAGGTCTCCATTTTACTGAGATGCACATTTACAGTGTCATTTGATCACAAGCCTTTCTGCAAAGGGAGAGGCTTGCTGCTTTTCTCTGTTTGGAGCTAACATGGGCCACCCCAAGGAATCAAGTCATTACACTGACAAGGAGACAGGGAGAAAGAGCCAAGCCGTCCTGATATCATTCCCTCCTATACCTGTATTACCCACAAAGCCCCACGAATGCAAGGCCACAAAAATTAATTAGCAACTCCTATTTATCATGAAACTAGGAATGCTACATTCAGTAGTTAACCTGCTGCAGAGAAGTTTTTCTGTTGTACCAGTGTCTCTACTTGAAATATCAGCCTACACTACCAAAACTGATTCTTACTGAGCCTTTGAGACAGACCACATTTATTTGAATCATGGCAGAAAAGCTAAAAATGTGCAAAAAGCTTTGGGAAGCAGGGAACTTGTGTCACTTTAATCAACACAACGACCCCTCTCTCTACTGCCCAGCCCTTGCTCCAAGGCAATTCCCATTTATGTACAGTAGGATTTTCCCCCAGACGTTACAGGAAATTTTTTGTTTAGTGAAGGAGGGGTAGAACACGTATGAAATTAAACTGAAATTTGTGCCTGAAACAAAAATATTTATCTGTAAAGCCTTGCTCCGTTGAATCTCACTCCCACGAGCAGAATTAAGGCACAATATACTTCGTCTGAGATCTAAGTCTTGTTTTCTGCAAGCCAGTGAGTTTTTTTGATTCCCAAATGGCATCTTGCAACTTGAGTAAATCATGCAGTGTTCTTAAAACTTGGAGTTAATTATGCAAAGCGAAATGAGACTAAAACAGTCACTACAGGGTGCACAAAGGGAAATATGGCTATTAGCTTCAGACTCCTGAGCATCTTAGTTACAAGACTATAGCAGAGAGGAGAAAGAGCAAATGAAAAACATCCCATGTCTCATGTGTGACCAGAGGCGTTTCCAAGCAGCTGGTTTCTGTGGCACAATTACTGAGAGCAGGCAAAGGTACCAAAGCCTTTGAGACTGGTACGTTGTCTGGAATTTCAGTCTCAAACCCTCTCAGTATTAGCCGTCCTCTTCTGCAAGGAGTCTGTTCAATCACAATCCTACATATCCCCAGAACTCTCACACTGTCATGTTTCTCCCTTGAAAATATGTAATCAAAAATATATTTTCCTGCTGAATGTGGTACTCCATTTTCCTTGAAGAAATGAATACCAGTGAAAACCTGCTGCTAGTGTGGAATTATAAAAGCTAAGAAACACAGACCAACAGATCATGCATAAAGCAGAGAAGAGCCTCATGTAATAAAAGATCACAAGCAAAACTACCCAGAAGCCAGTTTCTGTGCTAACACTGACCTCAGCCATTAAATATGTAGTTAAAAACTTAAAAAGTAACTTTTAGAATTAGTACTGGAGAGATAGACAGACAGACCACACATTCCTGCCTACTGCTGTTTAAGTCTGCTCTTTACAGGGATGGATGAGGACAAGATGTGTCCTCCTTTGGTTTTCTAGAGAAAGGTCATGATCAAGGGAGAGACATCACCACTCTTGAAGAATGCTTTCCAACAACCAACCTGCTACATGGAATAACAAAAAAATAAGTCATTCAGATTGTAGTAAGATAAGTAATAGAAGAAGAATTGCATTTCCTTCAAGCTCCCATTTTTCATTTGTATTATCTGCAGCTTCACTGGAATTACAAAACAAACCAGCAATGAGTATTAAAAAAGAAATACATTTGAATAACAGGTCAGTAAGGAGACAGTGAGCCTCAGATAATATATTAAGCAAATACAGCCCTCCTCGTGAAAGAACAGTTGTGAATGCAATTGGTTCTCTTTCAGTTGTAATCTATAGCAAAGATGAAAACAGTCACAAGGTAAAAGCTAAACCAGAAACAGAAGCCCAGCACCTGCTCTGCCATGAAGGGACCACCATCTCTTTGATAGTTACTCACCTGCTCCTAATGAGTCCACCAAGATCCCTTGCCAAAGCATCTGCTGAGCTGTATCTGGCTACCAGCAAATGGCAGGCCTTGGGGGCATCATTTAACTGCGTAGAGGCTTCCAAATAAATTTCTGTTGAAACGTGACTGAGAAGATCCACATTATCCATCTTTAAAAAGAAGCCTCACCATCTAAGCTGAGTTTTACAGCTGAAAGCTATCAGTTGTGTCTATCCAAGAGTCTTAACTCAAAGTTTAAGTACTTCAACTGTTTAAAGATCTGGAGCTTCTGCTCTGAGAGGAACTCCAACAGTGAGGTTTGGTCTTTCTTGTTCTGAACTAAAACATCAACAGCAGCCAGGGAAAAAACAAACAAACAAAAAACCTACAAAACAACCAGAAAGAAAAACAAACCCTACACAAAACCAAACAAAAAAGACACTACTCCATAACGAACAAAAAAGAAGAGTTCAATTCAGAACTGCTACTGCATTTTACTAGTGAGGACAAAATGTATTATAGAAATGGAAACAAAGTCATTGTAAATGATTGAAAAACAAAATAGAACAGAAACAATGAAACAGAAAAGGGCCATTTCAACACAATTTAGATGGGACCAGGTTATATTAAAACTTTGCTAAGATCAATAAGCACTTGGGTTTTTTTTAAACAACAGTAAGAGTTAGAGTAACATCTGTTCCCCTGATTCATTTTTCATTGTGTTCCAATAGGCATGCAGCTGAAAAAGCAACAAAAGCAGAGACAGAAGTATGCAGATTAAATTCACATGAAGGCTACAAGCATCGAATTCTCTTAATTCTCATGGATTTATATCACAGAGATACAGGGTTTCTGCATTCACCTTCAACAAACACCTACTTGAAAGCGATATAACTAAATTTGTAGCACCAACATAGTGAGAGGAACACCTCACATTTTGTCCTGATTCTCCACTGCATTATACCCTCTGTAGTTAGCTACAAGAACACAACCGCACACTGTAAACAGCTGAAATATTTTACAGCCACACTGCGCAAGCATCAATCACTACACAAGGTACAAAGAAATGACTGCTTTGGCATCAAGTCAGTAATATCCAAGGTACAAAACATGAAAACTATATTTTTGGGTGATTTCAGCTTTGGAGGCAGAGCATTTGGATACAGAAGCTCCCCAGGTCTCAGCATGCTTACTCTCTGCTTCTGTCATCCAGCAAGGCTAGCTGTTCCTCCTCTAAAAGATATAACAGATCCAAGTCTGTAATGATTTAAAAAAAAGAGAGAGAAAACAATCCATAAACTGCAGGCTCTGGAGTGCATCTTGGCATGTGTCAGTCACTTCCTGACATATGTTGAGCAATCACATTCCCACCCATGAGAGTTCAGCAGCCCCCAGGATAAGCTCTGAATTAGCAATTAAGGTTTTAAGTGAACACATATTGAATATTTTTATTTGACTGACCTGAAGGCTAATGAAAGAACATTTAAAGAATGAGCTAATTTATATGTTTATTATGGAACTTAGCAGGAAAAAAAAAAAAAAGCCTGGAATTACTTGTGGGGAAAACCCACAAGTTTATTTGAAAGAAAAGAACAAAACCTAAAAGAGCTGCTTTGAAAACACGGTAGATCTAACCACCTCTGCTTTCATGAACATTAATTAACTTCCTTTCTTTACTTACAGAAAACATAGTTAAGCTTATGTTCCTCCTCTGCCTCTTCTTTGAAAGCTCTGAAAAGGGAGCTGTCCCTCCCTCAAAAGGGAAGCAGGTTTCTTTCCAGTTTACTGGAAAGTCAGGCTGCTCTGAAATCCCTTTTATTTTCTCCACAAAACTGAAGTATTCTCTGTGACTACACAGATACTGTAACTCACCAAGCAGCATCAAACCCACCCTGTGAGGTCTCTGACAGATTTTGGCTACTGGAAGCAAACATCCAGTTTGGGTTTTCCATAGGGATTCTGCATTCTTTACCTAAATACATCTATCACTCACACTCCTAAACTTGCCCTTTCTTCCAAAGTTTGCTATTCTCACTCATTAATTGGGGATTACGTTTCCCTACTTTAAATTCTCTCCATGTTGTCAGTGAGCACCATCATTTGTTTCCCCTATCAGCACTCTTAAGGGAGATCTGGTAATGCCCCATGCCAATACTCCATGCCAGAACCAACATTTTTGGGTGTTTTTGCACAGTCAACTGTGAAAAGTCAGGTTCTGTTACCTTTACAGGGAGATGGAAGCCTTCACACACAGAGGGTTCACCTAATAAAATCAGAATCCTTCAGGAAGTACTCATGAGGAAGCTCCTCTGCCTGCCGTGTTATATGTGGCACAAAGTAGTCCTTGGCAGCTGATTCACATTTTCTATTCAGGCTTTCTGTACACAGCAAATAGCACTAAAGGCTGAACTGAGTGCAGCAGGGGTCACATTGCCCCTTCCCATTACAAATTTGACCTTAACAGGGCTTAATAACCTGTAGCACTGGGTGAGTTGCCATTAATGCCTATAGCGCTAGCACTGACAGAGAAATGCTATTCATCCCACCCTCAGAGGTCTCTCTAATCAGTCTTAATGGGGCAGAAAAGTGCTGGGACTCACCAAAACTCACACTCATCAAGAAATTCTTCTTTCTAGCAAAGCTCTGTGGTAGGTGTGGACAGTGCCTTCAGTATGAAAGGCAGTCTGTAGAAAGCATCTCCACTTCTGCTACAAACAAGCTGCACAGGGTAGCTCCCTCTGTGCCTGGGTAAACTGCACATAAACAATCTGAGTTAATCTCTCTGTAAGTCTGTTACAGCAGTAGTGAAGAACAGCTTTCTATGGCTTACAGAAAAAAAAATTAATTTGGTTGGTAGCTTTGTCATTCCTTTTAGGCAGTTACTAAGAGATTGGAGTTCACTCAGATTAGGTCCAGGCTGCCAAACAACCACAAGTAACGGATGTTAGAGCAGTCCCAAGTCAGTGAGAGCTAAGACACTGTTAGCATCTGCCTTCCTCCTCCACTTAGTATCTTAGTATTTTACAGCTAGAGGTGGCAAAAAGTACAGCTGCATGTGAAATGCATATTAAAACTGATCACAAGTCAAATCCAAACAAGCTACCTGGTAGCAGTTTGATGCAAAACAGCTCATCCTCATCCAGTTACACAAACTACATCATTAGAGCACATTGCTCAAAGCATGAAAGAGGAAATACAGGTTTCTAAGGATCACAAGTAGTTGAGGATCTCTATTTCACAGGTTTATCTCGACAGAGCCTCTATCCTTCTGTACAGCAAGCAAAGAAGAAGAAATGCATGTCATGGTCTTTTCTCTTTACAATGTGTTTGCTTAGGTGTTTTTGAACAGTTGTAAGGAAGAAAATAAAACCCAAACAAACAAAATACGAAGAACAAGATGCTCAAGCTCAGGCAAATAGCATGGGATGGTAGGACTCTCTCCTGCCCTCTTTGCTACCTGGAGGTTACTGGCTGGGCATGCTGCCCTCCACTCCCCCTGCTGCAGGCTCCACACCTCAGTGCTTCACCCTCTCCACTCCCTTCAGCTGAACAAGCTGACACATGCGCAATTACACTCAAGTCAGATCTAACCCTTGCTTCTGTGGATCACAAAAGGTGCTTAATTACTATAAAATGAGGAGCTATTTTCTTTGCTAGATCCAAAAGTGGCAAAGGTGATATCAGAGAGAAAACAAGAATCAAGGGAGAAGAATGAGGGAAAAAAAAAAAAAAACAAACCAACGAAACCAACATAATAACAAGGAAATGCCTACAATAGCTCTTAAAAAAAGTCTTTTTTTTTTTTTTTAAAGTGTGCAGGCTAATATGCCCAGACATTTAAATTAAACATGAGATTTGAATTAAAAAAAAAAAAAAAAAAACTNAAAAAAAGTCTTTTTTTTTTTTTTTAAAGTGTGCAGGCTAATATGCCCAGACATTTAAATTAAACATGAGATTTGAATTAAAAAAAAAAAACAAAACATTTGTTTGTGATTTATCTGCCAAATAATTAAAATTCAAGTGCTTCCCTAAAGATTCCATGAACAGTTTTATGCAAAACAAACCAAGCAGAACATATTCAACAGAACACTGTAAGTGCAACAGGAGCTATCTTCACAGCTTCCTGAATCTTCCCAGAAGACTCTTGGTCAGGGATTAGAAAGCAAAGGCAGAAGGGTCGAATTATATTACTGTAGCAGTGGGGGAACATCTCAATTTACATAACCAAAACAGAGGGACTGTTTCCATTTTGGTACCAGGTATGGACTTTATGGATATAGTTAAAAGAACATGTTACTGGTGTGAAATTCCATTTGAGAGGAAAACATTGGAAATCTACAGAGAGGAAAAATCTGGAACATGTGAACTGGACAAGACATTTTTATATAATACATGTGTCCAGTTTGTTATATAATACAGTGTGCAGTTCTGGGCCCACCAGATCAAGAGGGACATAGAACTGCTTGAAAGAGTCCAGCACAGAGCCACAAAGATGATTGAGGGAATGGAACATCTCTGTTATGAGGAGAAACTGAGGGAGCTGGGGCTGTGCTGCTGGGAGAAGAGACCGAGAGGTGACCTCCTCAATGTTTTTAACTATGTAAAGGCTGAGTGCCAGGAGGATGGACCCAGACTCTGCTCAGTGATGTCCAATGACAGGGCAAGGGGCAAGGGGTGGAAGTTGAAGCACAGGAAGTTTTATTTAAACATGAGGAGGATTTTTTTTTACTGTGAGAGTTACAGAACACTGGAAAAGGCTGCCCAGGTGGGGTGTGGAGATATTAAATATCTGGAGATATTCAAAACCCACCTGGACATGTTCTTGTGTGATCTGCTATAGGTGATCCTGCTGTGGCAGGGGGGGGTTGGACTGGATGAGCTTTCAAAGTCCCTTCCAGCTGCTGACATTCTGTAATATTGTTGAAAGCACTGTGTGGGAGAATGTCAAAACCTAAAGCAAAATAAAAAGGCACACAAAACTATTTTTGTATTTTGTTTTGTAGGTAAAACATCTTCAAAAGATTAATATTATCATCACACACTCCCTAAGGCTGACTTCAAAATTATAAACTTAAATTTTGGTTCATTCTTAACACCATCAATGAATTTCTCATAAAAGTGACTAAAGCTGCAACCAGAAGCAGAATAAAGATATCCTGTGTGCTGTCTATAGCAAGGTGTCACTGTCCAAGGGCTGCAATTGTCGTATCACTAAATAAACATATCAGTTTGCTAAGAATAAAATCTATCACTGAGCACATGATAAATTTCACTGGTGGAATAGCTGCTTGCCACTACTAGAAGAGCTTGAACGTGGCAACCTTTCCTAATGATGTTTAGTGTGTTAAAACCAGGATTTGGCATTAAAGCTTTCACGTAAGTGCAACAAGCACAACACTGGATTCTAAATGAAACCAAATAATGAGCATCCAAGGTTACAAATTTTCAATGACAGCCATTATTAGAGATGCATGAATAAGCTACTGAGATGTCATAATACCTACTGAGATGTCACCAGCAGTCTGTTAGCATGGCTTTGGGCTGCCGGCATCTACCTGCTGTGCCAGGGCTGCTTCTCAGGTGCTATGAAAAGCCTCAGAGGCTTTCACTCCTTAGATCCTTCCTGCTACAAGAAGAACTGATGGAATGGCACTGAACTAATAAAGCACTCCTCATTCAGGCTATTGGAAAGCTCATTCACTGGCCCCAAGGAGGGAAAAGTCCTTATAATGGAGGTAGAGCATCTCTCTCTCTCTCTTAGCAAAGGTTGTTTTTCTTTATTCTACCTTTACCAGCTTTTCATCCAGTCTGACTCTGAAATAGCTCCAGCAACAAAGTTTCAGCACTTCTCAGGAAGCCATTTATATAGATAGTAGTTACCATCATGAGGAAATCTCATCCTAAATATTCAACTTAAATGTTGTACCTGCCTTAATTTCAGCTGTAACCAGATAAATCAGGTCCATCTCTATACTGCTTAGTCTTTGTAAAACATGGGTTCTTTCACTGCCTTCCAATTTGTGTTGGATTCCATCTCATTTGAGAAAAGCCTTTGTCTTAGTGACATTTACAACCCAGTCTCTCAAAGACGGATTAGTAGAAGGGTCTGCCCATTGCTTAGTAACAAGGTTCCCAAATCAGCCAGAATGGCCCTGTTGCTGCTACTTGATGCTGCAGCTGCCCTCTATTAGCCTGCTCCTAAGTTTCTTTCCCTGTTAGATTTGGGGCAGAAACTTGGAAAATAAATTATCTCCTCACTTGGGTTGTTTCTTTCGGATGCTAGCTTCCACTTATCCTTAACTACAGCAGCCAATTTTCTGACCACCTCACTAGCTCTTTGCCTCTAAGCAACTACTCCTTTCTCTTGAACTGACCTACTTATATAGCAATCAGCTTTGAAAACTGGCCTAGCCAGAAGCATTTACATCTCTCTTATCAGTCAGCAACTAGTCCAAAGTTTCATATTCTCACTACCAGAAGCAGCTTTTTACTTTGTTTTGTTAAGTCTTCAGCCAAAAGGAACTTATTCTTTTTAGTGGAGTACTTCTTGCTAAGACAGCAAAGTTCCTCAAGCTTTCCTTAACACATTAACTGAAATAGTCAGGTAGAACAAGATCCCATCACAGAAGGGAACATGGAATCTTGCACATCATGTTGCAGCTTAAGCACATGTGGATATGCAATAGAAGATTCCTTAGCTGCTGCCCCAAATAGTTCCCCAAAACCAAAAGCACACTTAACCACAGACATCCACTCCAAACCAGCCATGGCCAACAGGACACTTGTCAGAATGCATCAATGGCCACCAAGAAGCCACTTGAACCTGACTCACGCAGCATGAACTTGTTTCTCATTCCCACCAGCACTACAATTTTTACCATCCTGCTGCTGACACAGTCTGACATGCCCTTTCTGCATGACATTTGCAAAAGCCTTTGGTCTGGACAGTTCTTTATCTGCTCAGGAAAACAGGACATTGTGCCTTTGTTTGTCAGCTCTCTGACTCTGATCAGCAGTCAACTTCTCACTAGTCCACAAAGTACTTAATTGTTTCTTGTCACTAAAGAGAATACAGACCGAGTCCCTGCATTCAGAAAGCCTGGGAGGTCCTGAGAAGCCTGTGTTTATCCACCCTGAAAATCACAGGTATTTTCTTCAAAGAGCAGAACAGCAAAGGAGAATAAACTCAATTCTCCCTCCAGCCCCTATGACAGCTGGGAGTCTGAAATAATTGCTAAACATGATGGAATTCCTTTAGATATACAAAAACAAGAACAAGACAAACCCAGCCTCCCTGCAGCATGGTAACAGCAGGGGGAAAGAAAACTTTGGTTATACTTAGATATTTCTTCTATGTTTGTTTGCTCACTCTTGGCACATTGGTTGTTCTGCATCAATCATTTATTGCCATTACTGAATTGAGGGATCATGAAAATAAACTTGAAAAAACCCAACTTACGAAGCTATCGAGTTCATTCCCCAGCTTCAGAACAGCTGAAATTTCTCATCTCTGATACATTCTAACCTATTTTTTAGACACTTCAGTCATGTAGGACCCATGACATTCCTGTCACCCACCTACAACGGTCTACTCTCCAGCACACTACTAGCAGCAGAACTTTGTCAGCCTAACAAAGCAGAACTGGTTTCCTGTTGAAAACGGAGTGAGATTTGCAGCCCATGACAAGCAATTCAAGGAAGAACAAAACACATCCTAGAAGACCATGCTAAGGCAGAAGGCATCTGTTCAATCTGTTTAAGGCACAGTCTTTTAAAGATGTCACCCTGTCTAGTCCTGGCTGATGCTGTGAAGCCAGCATTTTTCTCCAGAAAGAACTGAGACTACACATCACTTTAGGTAGCATCTAGAGGGGTAAAGACCAGAGGGGTAGAAGCTGGGAAAGAGACTGAAAACCATCCAGCAGCACAAGTGGAGCCTAGGAAACAGAAAAGCATGCACAGAATTGGGCATCTGAATGGACAGACAGAGCTGAAAGGGGCTTTGGGGAGTCTGTCACCATAAAAGGGCTCAGAACAAATGCAGAAGAACTGACTGCACTAGGACACAGAGAAGGTAGCACTACAACTCTGGCTTTATTCTGCTTCACCTGCTACTGAATTTCAAAAAGCTCTTTGCGGTTTGCTCTCTTTAAAGAAAAGATCTAGGTAATTCTACCTCTGAGGCTCAGGATCACATTGCATGTGCATAAATAGAGACCCTAGAGCATTATGCCAGCACCATGCCCAGCACATCAGTTTACAGTTACCAGAAGCACTTAGTGCAGCAGAACACTGCAAGTAAGAACAGCTGCTTGTCTGCAGCAGCCTTTGATACAGGAGGCTGCACTTGCACTTGAGAAGCAGAGATCTCTGTTCTTCCTCTGCAGAACTTTCCCACACATATTCTCTGTGTGTTGCACTTTGTTTTCCAAAGGCTGGAGAAAAACTTACTGCACTTTCCTGATGTGTTCAAAACTGATTGCAGTACAGGGTTCGAGAGACAAAATGGAAGTTAAAAAGTACTGCAGCTAGTTAGACAGGTTACTACTTTGCAGCCCAGCTTTTACATTTGTCAATGGCAGAGCTTTTCTGAAGCCTTTGTAATCGATTGCTAATACTCTTGTATGATACTAACCAGCGCACCAAGGGTCACCTGAGCCCCAGCCACCACCTGCCCTGATCTGTAAGTGGGCTGCTTGGAGGAATGGCAAGCTAATTAAAGGATCTGTCATGACAAGGTGACTATCAAACAACACCTTGGTCATACCTTGTAATCATAGAGCAGACAGCTGTTTCAGATGGCATGGCAACAAGTTAGTGAGACCAGATATATGCAAAGCCTTTAAACCTTCACAGGCAGAGAAAGCAGAGTGATGCAGATCATAAAGCCATAAAGGGATCTGCATCCACATTCTGGTTGCTTCTGTGCATGGAAATTGGGAACGTGACATCTTCATTACCATTACTGATCTGTTAGCTAAATTTAAATCCTTAAACATGGATTAATGTCTCTTTTGCTTCCTAGGCATGCTGCAAAATTACCTTATTGGATATAGCTTTACTGTCACATTTTCACTTCAAGCAGGAGAGAGATGTCACCTCTAACTGAGATACATTGGGGTTTAGACATGAAGTCACACTTGTAAACACATTCTGAGCATCTGCACATCTTGCTGGACAGAGAGCTTTTCTCTTTTAATATTTCTAAACACTGTAATGCAACTCCAGTACAGAGAGACTTCTCTGATTTCAGCAGGCATTAGACAGAAGCAGAAGTGGTTTGAGTTATGAGTCCTTTCCAGTATTATCAAACACTGCATAGAACCCACTCTGCAGCAGAGCTCTGTTCTGAAGCACCTGCAAGACACAGGTCTCTAGGTGCACTAAATCAAAAGGTCCTACACTGATATTAGAGAAATGTAAAACCACACTCCCCGAACTTGTAATTCAGCTGCTATTTCCTTTTAAAAAGCCACTATGTTCTAAAACATTAAATGAGAACAGAGTATTTCCTTATCAGACTGATTAAAGTGCATGCAATTAGCCTTTGCATTTCTGATACCCAGGCTATAAAAATCATCATTGTGACTTACTATTTAACTTTTCTCAGGTTTGTTCCATTTGATTTTAACTCTAGAAAATTCTTAGTAACCAATTTAAGAGAAACCCAATTCTTTCTTGTAGGCCAGCAGTTCATTGCGCAGAGAGAAACCAGGCTACTGAAGTCCTGCGCTGTAAACAGAAAAGTCAGGAACTGTTGGTTGTTGGTAGTTTTTTTTTTCCATGTAAGCCAGTACAAAATGGAACCACTGCTGTTTACCAAAGCAGTATTCCTACATTTTGCATCACACTAGATAATGTGAGCCAAAGGGAAGGCAAAAGTGTTGTCTACTACGCAAAAAGTCTGTCGCTTAAAGCACATCCAAGGAATAAGTGCTTTGAACAATCATTAGGATTTAGAATGCTACTCTGACAGCATTTTGGGGGAAATACTTGGAAAAATCCTAGAAAGAGGTTTAAAGTTGATTGCTATTTCTTCCACCTTAAAATTGTTTCTTGAAGGCATAACTTATACACACGAACCTGACATTTGGCCTCTAATACCATGCTTCGTTACCAGTGCCTTTAGAGAACAATGAACATTCAAAATACTGCAACATTCAGACTTTCAACTAGGTTCATAACTCAAGAGCCCACATTTCATCCTATTGTGCAAAGTTTCATCCCTGGAATGCTTTCAAAGAAGCAATCTCATAAGTAACCCTGTGACTTTGTCTCAGACTGTGAATCTCCAAGATGCTGATCTCATTGGGAAAGGGATCTCAGGCAGGATATGGTCACACAAGTGCATTGTGAAAAAGAATACATTATTTCATCACTCTTGCTCTGCACCACAAAGAAGATTACTATACTCAACTCTGCAGTACAGTACAAAGACATTATTTGTACTAGTTTTGACTGTTTTCCTTCACACCTTTACTTCTAATTCCTTCAAGTATACAATTTCTCTACAACAGTCACATAGAATAGAAACATAGAATCAACCAGGTTGGAAGAGACCTCCAAGCTCATCCAGTCCAACCTATCACCCAGCCCTGTCCAATCAACTAGACCATGGCACTAAGCGCCTCATCCATTCTTTTCTTCAACACTTCCAGGGACAGTGACTCCACCACCTCCCTGGGCAGCCCATTCCAATGCCAATCACTCTCTCTGTGAAGAACTTCCTGTTAACATCCAGCCTAGACCGCCCCTGGCACAACTTGAGACTGTGTCCCCTCATTCTGTTGCTGGTTGCCTGGGAGACCAACCCCCACCTGGCTACTACCTCCCTCCAGGTAGTTGTAGACAGCAATGAGGTGTCCCTGAGCCTCCTAGCCCTTTCCCCTAGCCCCTCAATTGCTGTAAGATGCAGGCTGACTCTGAAATAGCATCATAGCCAGTAGCCCCCATGGGCAGACAAACTAGAAAGGCCACGTTGCCAGACCCCAGGTACTTAAGTGTAGGGAAGTTTTGTCTCCTGACACCCACAGGAACACAGGAAGCTGGCAGCATTTATCCTTTCACAAGCTAACAGTTCCCACCTATGCGTGTCTCTTTCCAACACCCTGCTCTCCTTTGGAGACTTAGTTTTCCTCCAAATACTGCTGGAGGTAACTCAAACCTGTAAGTCATTCATTTACCGAATTGCAAAACAAGTTCAGGAGTGCTCCAATCCAAGTTCCAGAGGCTAAGTTTAAAAAGCAGAGCTCTTCTCCTTTCCATCTGTAGTAACAGCAAACCTGTTGTCTTTAATATTTGATCACAGCTTCCTAAGTCTCAGGAAATATCCTCATTTTAACAAACAAAACGAAACTCAGCATGCACACACAAAATAACCCAGCCACTGAATAATTTATTGCAGGCTTATTTTAAGCCATATGAAGACCAGAATCCTGCCACAGATGCAAGATCTCTTCCTATTAGAAAGGTGTGGCAAACAGCAAGCATCTAAAATAACCAGAGGATACTGAACTCACAGTCCTTTCATACCAGCTAGGATAATTTTTTCAGTAATAGCACCTGTGTTATTATCACTAGAAATTTGCATCATTTGTGTTCAGTCTCATTTTATGAATCCATACAAATCTTCAAAAAGTTACTTACTGAAATTGAAGTGGAGAAAATCAAATGTTCCCCATTATTTGCTTAGGATACATACCCAGCACAGTGGCATTTCTCTCTCCTCATTAGTAGTGCTCACTGGAGCTTGGCTTACGACGAGGTAGCTAATATGAGACAGCAGAAAGAACTTGACTAACATATTTGCAGTTGACATGTTTATTTACACAAAGAAAACAAAGAACCAACCAGACCTTCACAAAGACATCAGATACATTGATGTAAGTGTGAAACAGCAACTTCCTCCATCCTTACAGTTAAAATATTTTCAGAATATACATTAAATAGTCATGACTGTTCTTCTCACTTTCTCCTACAGTGCCATTATTACAGTATTACTCACACTTTTATGTGACATCCATAAAACTGTGAGAACTAAGAATGCTAGCATTAATTTATTCCAGTAAAAAAGCATGAACTATTTGTTCTTCCTCTAAGCAGCTGCAAAACCATATATTAAATCCTGCATTAGATCCCCACACAGCAGCAGGGAGGAGACTGGAGAAATGGGATTGCCTGATTCATTTTTTTTCAGTGTCAAAAATTACCTAATCTAATTCTTTTAGACTTTTGCCCAAATTCATTCAATTCCAGAAAGCTTGGAGGGAAAAAAACCACACCACAACAAGCATTAAAGACAATTCAAAGCTATCATTTAAAGTGACTTACATAAAAGACTACTGCATCATAAACCAACCCAAAGGGCCCAAAACAAGAGCATGAGAGACAGTGTGCAAATGAGAGCACAGGATGATACCCTACGGACCTCACTTCAGTTTCACAGTCTCATTTCTCACTTCCACTGTATGGATCTCTTTTCCCCTAATCAAATCTATCTGCTTACTCATTTTTAAGCAAAACAGGTTTTGTTTGGTTTTTTTTTTTTTCTTTTCATCAGCCTTGTTTCTGTAACATTTGCTCATGGCCAATGAAATGTCTTTTACATTTTTATTAGTAATAATATAATAAAGAATCCAAAGCTAGAGTTTGCTCTCCTGTTCTTCAACTGTTTCTGCAGGTTTTGTAAGGCTTTACCTTCTCCTCTGTCTTTCCTTCTCCACTCTGTGCTTTGTAGAATTGTGTTTCCATTCTTCTAGACTGTAACCATTTCCACTTTTTCTGGGTTTTGGTGATTGCTTTTTTCCCCCCGGAACATAGTGGCAAAATGCAAAGGCTCTAAAAAGCTGTCAGCCTCACTTTACCTGCAGGAAACCACTTTCTGCTTCTGCATACAATTTGCCACAGTAAACAAGAAAACCTTGCATAAGTCAAATAGTGAGATTCATTTCACTGCTGTTGAGAAGAGAAACAGGCACTTGTGGGTTCAGACTCTTCAGCCACAAACACAACAGCACAAAAAAGGAATTGAATAAAGGTGCTCCCTCCTCTGCACAGAACTTTGGGATATAAATGGATTCATCTCCTTTTCAAGAAAATGGTGGCTTGGTAACCCACTTGAAAGGGTTCCAAATTATACATTTCAGTCTTTCCTCCTAAAGATATCAGGCTCCTGTCCAAATTCAGTGACCAAAGACTCAATGCTGCAAGATTTCAGAAACACTCCTCTTTGGGATTCCCTACCACTGAGCAACCAGCTCTCATCCAGCATGCTGCCAGCTGAAGATCACACACTGATACTCCTCACATCCAGATGCCTGTCACTTGCAGATTTCAAAGTCACCCTCATCATCACATGGGTTCCTTTCTGAAAGTAGCTCCAACTCATCAGATCCATTAAGCAACTCAATAGATGTCACTGTTTACCATGGGAGCTCATCCTTTATGTGCAGCAAGACACAGCTGCAGCACTCTGTCAAACCAGGCTTCTCATGTACCCAATCTATCTCTCGTCTTGGTGACTACTCACCATGGCACAACTCACAGCCAGTGAGGTATGCTGCCCAGACCAGCAGTGCCAGCTAGCCTCATGAATCAGATCAGTCTGCCTTCAGTACTGACACATCACTCAAGCAATTTTACACGCATTTTCTCAAAACTTTTCAGTTGAATTATTCCATTTTCAACCTTATAGATTCTTAACATGTAAATCTTGTGAATCAGGGTGATATTTAAAAACTCTGATAAAGATCATAAAGTCAGTTTGCATTTATGCCCTTGCTGCCAACAACTTTTTACTGTTCAAAAACATTGTTTCAAGCCTTCTTTAAGACAGATCATGAGCTCACTTTCAACAAACAATAGCACTTAACTAACTCTGCATAAGCCTACCAGACCATCAGGCCAGGACATCTAAGAATTGTCTGTTCACATATATCCAAACAAGGAAATTAATTTGCTCTGGTGTACTGAGCTGCTAATTTACCACTTCCTTTTTTTCTGATTCAGACTAAGTTGAGCCAGCAACAAATATCTCTCAGCTTTCTGCCTTTATTTCCATGAGAATTCCATTTGCCTCATCTAAATTCCAGAAAGAGAAAAACATTCCCTAACTCCCCTCCAAAACCGCTTTTTTGAAGGAATATGCATTAAAGCAGACTAAATAATTCCAAGTATAAAAGGTCTTTTTCCAAACTTTGTTATACAGAAGAAATTAAGTCGCCTAAGTGTACCATGGACTGAGCTTTTTTCCCACATTATGAAGGAAAATCCTCACTCCCTGATTTCCAAGGGCTTTCTTAATATATATTGCATAATATATATTCATGTGAAATTAATCATAAAATCTAATTTAATCTTGGTCCTTATGCACCATACCAGCATTCTAACATTTCATTTGCTATTTGTTACAGCTGGTTTTAATACAACAGACTACAACTCCCTCCTAATGTTTCCTTTACACTTTCCGTTCAAAACAGTATCACATTTCCTTCATCTCCACTGCAGTCTCCCTCACATTTTTCTCTGTACTTGCTTATGGAGCTGACTTTCACAGAGCGGCTTAGATATTTGTCACTTTTTATTTTTTCTCCCTTTCAAAGTTCCAGAAGGTCGTAAGCTAAAAAATAAAAATATCTTCTGGTACCACCAAACAGCCTGACAGATGTGACTGGAAGTCCTATGGATTACTATAGTGGAAAACACAATCATGAAAACAAGATGCAATTTACATTTGTTTGGAATTTTTTCTAACCTCTGCCCAGACAAGATTTCACCTCTCCTCTCAAAATAAAGCAGTTGTCTTGTTCAATGCTGGGACTGGCAATACATTTTAAGAGGAAGACTGCCATGAAGTAATCAGGTGGGATTGTCATGGTGAGTCCCATTCCACCCTGACTTGCTTTCTCAGCTGTGTTTTTGGAAGCCACAGTTCTTCCTTGACACTTCCCTCCTCCTGGCTACTCAATAGCCTGTCACAGGTGCCACCTTTTCTTGCTTAGTTCCCTCTGTTGCACAAGCCCAGTGAGAGATCATTCTATGTACCCTTCTCACGCAGGTTAGATTCACTAGCACCAAGTCCAGATGCTGCCTTCTCCTCACAGCCATTTTGGGACATGCTAGAGTGTATTCTGTGTTCATACTTAATTTTTGTGGCTTTGGGATATGATTGGTAGGCTCATTAACATGGAGGCACCTGATGCAGTCACACTCTCCCAGGATAACAGATGTGCCTGATACTCCTTGGTGCATGACTGCTAGCCCAATAAGAAAGCTAATCTCTTCCAGGTCTCCTCTTTTCTTTCACTGGTTTCATGATGTCCCATCTCTTCTCTTGGTTCCCTCTCTCATTCTGCTCTGCAGGCTGTGGAAGCAGTTGTATTTTGAACAACAATGTTGTGCTACAGCCTAAAATCTCTTGAAAAATATAAATTGTGACTGCACATTAGAAGCCATACAGAAGAAACTGAATTCAACCATCAGTCAGGAAAGGCCTTATTGATTATCTGCATTTATCCCTTCAAGAAACACCACCTGATTAATGAAATGTTAATTAGCCTGAGAAACACCAGGCGTGAGGAAATGCAGCTGCTGTAGGCTAAACCTCTGTTTTCAATTACTGTGAGGGAGCTGCTGTTACAGCCACAGGTTCTCACAGAAACCAAAAATCATCATCACATTTGGGATCCTTTTGCCTGGCTCCTCACTATCTGTATAACATGTGGTACTCTGCTCAGGTCTGATTTCTACCTATGTGTGCTATGGAAATCTCTAAGACAGCAATGACAAATTCTGACACCTCTCTAACGGCAGATACAAGACTTCTTGGTGGAACACCTCCATCTGACTTCACAGCTTCAGAGGGCACCAATATCAAAACCAAGGAGAACTTTCATGCTCTGTGCAGGCATCAATACCAACAGTGCACACCCCTGACAGACAATAAAGGAAGCTCCTGTCTGTCTCTGTGCATGTTTCTGAGGAAGCTCTGATCTTATGCAGTGTGTTGTATTCAACACCCCCTGAACTAGGAAAAACATGACAAAAGCTAAGCATTTACAGAATTTGCTTTTGGGGGATTTATGAGTTTATCAACACTTAGCTAACATCTCTCCAGCTGCACACAGCAGAGGCCCATAAAGTAGAATATCCATTTAGCTTTATTAAGTTCTATTAAGTATATTACTTAGAGGAACTAAATTACAAATCATAATAAAGCCAGATGAGCCAATGCTGAATAAGAGTTCATGCAGAAAAAGTATCACTTCAGTATATTTTCCAGCTCAGTAGTTTTTTTCTCATCTGTGCACAAGGGAATTACCATTAAAATGACAGATAAGATGACAAAACTTTACATCTTCTCTACTTCCAATCAGAGCTCCCACATGACATACAACCATTAGCAATTTGTATACAACATTGCCACCCCACGAGCCATCAATTTACATCACTGTAGCCTTCTGAAGATTTGGTTGGTTTAATAACCACGATGCCAGAGAGGGACAAACCATCACTGACTTGTGGCACTGAACCTGGACACAATACTTCAGCTTTTGCTTCCATGCCCACAAGCAGAAACAACACAAAATTCCATTTTTATTTGTGAAAGGTTGTCTCATGGGTTTGTTTCTGAACTTGACTATCTGTAAGTTAAAGGTTCTCTTCAATAACATCATGTTCTGAAGTTGACAGTGGACCCGTAAAGCAATTATGGCCACAGCTAACAAGTTAACACTGTGTGTATCACAAGTTTTATCAGTAACATTCCTCATCTTCGCTCCTCAACAGTTCAAACAACTAAGTGCTGCTTCTTTGGGAACACACTCAGTGTCAAACCTCAACCAGCAAAAGAGAAATCACAGATGTGGAGCTAAGGATCAGGATGCAGGTAGCTGCTCCTTTGGAACATCAATTAAAGAAGCACTTGATCTTTACGTCAGGTTACTGCAGGCTAACAACAGGAATTGCCAGTGGATTTTCCACCAACAAACAGGCATACATAAGCACAACATCAGGTTGCCATTCCAACATGCACTTAGTACTCTTTCAAACCTACTGAGGTGCTATTCTTCAAGTTCCCTAGTTCTTAAAATCATTACCCACCTGGATATAGACATCCAAAAATCAGCCTGAGGCTTAGATATGATCATGTCTCATTTATATCAACTGTTTTTCTTCTTGCACTAAGAAGTCACCATTTTCACACATCCCTCAGATTTTCAGCACCCATCCCCCTAATCCAATCACTTAGGTTTCTGAAGCAGCAAGGGCAGTCACAGAAGCCTGGCTGGAACAACACCAACTACTGAACTGCGTGAATACTGTGCAGATTACCTACAAGTTCTTACCACAAAATGCTACATTAGGTTCTGCTTTGCAAATACTAAACCACAACAATAAGATCAGACTTTTCTGAATGACTAACAATTCAGGATGGATGTTATTTCTCCCTCATCCCTTCCAGGAGTTTCTACATTATACACTCTGATAATGGAACTCCTGCTAGAGCAAGATGTGTAAGAAGGTAATAAGCTTGCTCAGCCTGATTCAGACAGCAATTTTTTTTAGGCCAGCAGTAGTGTTCTGCAAGGTTTTTGTTATCCAAGGAGCAAAGGAGAGTGAAAGGCAATCAAAAACTGCTTTTAAAGTGTCATAAAGTCTTGATTTGTTTCCATTATCCTATTCCCAAGAAACTTGCCAACATCACAGCTTTTAGGGGTTGTGACTTGACACAATTTAACCCTAATCACAGCTCTCTTCCTGTACTCACTGTGCCACACTTTCTGCAGGACTGACAGCATGTTTATGGAATCAAAAGCACCTCTCCTTATCTGTTTCAGTTGTCTGTACAAATTAGCAACAAACACACCTCTTTGGAGCAAAGAGGCATCAGGGAAGTAAGTAATCAACTCACCAAATCAGTGTTTCCTAGGATAACTTCAGGGTAGTATAACACCTTGAATATCCTGATGGCTCTAGCCTAAGGCCAAAGTCAAATCAAAACTCTGGAATTTAGAGAAGGATAATCCTCCCTTAAAAATTGCTCTACTGAAGGACTACAAGCCAGACAGGGTAAGCACAGGTTTTGTGACAGTTTCTCAAGTGTTGCAATCAACATATACAAGATTCTCAGGAATTTAAGGTAACTGATACAAGCCTGTGCACTCCCCTCCCAGGTGAGGCAATGCCAGGAGCCACTGTTCCAACACACTGGGGCAGGCAGTCCCTTCCTGCCTCTTCATAGCCAGAGCCGTGGTATCACCACGCAGATGCTGACCACCGAGTCTATGGGGAGCTGGAGTAGACTCTGCCCTTTTCAAAGATTGGTTTCCCACCTCTGGGAACAAAAACAAGCTTCAAAACATCTACCATGAGATACCAGGGCGGTTCCAGTCTGCAGAACCTTGCCAAGGAAACAGACATCTGTTGAGTTTGATTGTGACATACAGCAAAACCTGTTTGCTCCAGAGAGCAGGATGTGTACAGCAAAAACAACTTCAGGGAGCATAACACTACAACTGAAGGACAGTTGCTATCATAAGCTTATATTAGTCCAGCAGAGAAAGATGTACAACACAATCGTGTCTCTGTCCCTCGCACAGACTATTTCAGACTGGACAAGCAAGCTGTATGTTCAAATCAGTAGTTAGAACACGAAGGAAAAAAGAGACACTTTGATGTGGTCAGGAATAAACCTGACTGCATTAAACCAATCTGCTGCAATGACAACTTAAGTCGTTATCAGTACTGTGACAAATATGCTCAAGTGAAGCCAACTAGTGCTGACAGAACACCCTTCTGTCTACACCAATATTGCTCTTCTTGCACTGTGACTCTCATGTCTATCTGTTTAACGTTCTCGTTTGTGAAGTATCAAGCCCATTGGCTCAGGAAGCTTTGAAAGCTCTGTGCTGCTGGCTACCCGACCTCTCCTTTGCTCTCACTGGGAAAGCCAAGTTGACAAACTCAAAGGGAGTTAAAACCCAAGCTGTTCAATTTTCAGTCTTTCTATAAATGAAGCATGCCCTTTAGCAAGCAGTCTGTGGAGAAAGGAGGGAATGCAGCTGGAAAGGAACAGTTACAGCCTTTAGAATGTGCAGGAAATGGGGCTATTCCTGTTGGCAGAATTCAGACTGTTCATTTGTACCCTGGGGTGGTTGTTCTGGGTCTGCCCTTTAGATGTAGGGCAAGCTCAGTGTCCTGTGCTGAGAGCTGTGGGCATTCTGTATCACCTAGGCATCCATCAAAGTCATTCCCAAGCCACTTATTAACCACCTCCTAACAAGGTAGCTCTTTCTTGGCTGGGGAAGATCTTACAGGAGTGTTTTGCTTTTTTAAGACATGATGTACAGGCAGCCATGGAGAACACAAAATGCTAGCCAAAGAGTTAGAGTGGAGAAGGGAAGGAATAAAACCTACCACTTGGGTCACAGGATATGTCATTTAATCTAGCAATTGGTTGGTAGCAGCAACCATCATGAAAGAGCATAAGAAATAGAGCAAGTACAGTGTACTCTCTGCTAGCTCCCAGAAAAAGCAGCTGGGAATGCTGTGAGTCAGAAACTGGATTTGGTTTAAAACCTACCAACAGATCTATCTGTACAAACTTGCCTTTATGTTACAATTATTGCTTATAGTAGTGGTGTCCACGGAATCATGAACAGCAAGTTCCGTAATTTAATCATGTCACATGAAATACTTTTCCTTTCATTTTGTTTCTAAACTTACTACCTGGCATTATTGCTGGCAGCTGCTGGCTCTTCCAGTGTGAGGACAGTAAATAATGACTCTTCCTGGTGATTTATCAGTTTGTAGTTTTTCTCTTGTCCCTCTTCTCCACCAGTCATTTTTCTTCTCAGTGGCAGTCCTTGCATCCTTTTGGTCTCCAAGTGGCACATATAATATATAGGCCACAATAACATCACTGCTCTACCTGCACATGGACAGTGACAAGTGATCTTTCGCTTGCATGCAGTGTTAACGTGAATTTTCCATGCTTGAAGGCTGCTTGGATCCTACAGGGGAGTCTGCTAAGATCAAAGAGTTCAAATAAATAAGAGATTAAGATATAACAGCCTTGAGTAAAGATGACACAGTGGATTCTGAGCTGAGGCAGAGGTTTGTTCCCTCCAACCAGGTGTCTTTGATGGATGTCAGTGTATTTTTACACTGTAAATGCCATTACAAGGTAGCTGTTACATTATATCCTAAGGTTAATAGATATCTTGTATCCAGCTGTATGGAAGAGTCACTGCATGTGCTCTTCATGAAGTAATAAGTTAGGATTACCTGAAGAGAATAGGATCCATAAAACTTTAACATAGAGCAGGAAGAAAAAGGCAAAGGGAACTAACTGCCACCTCATTCTTGTCTCCACAAGTCATGGCAACCATGTCACTATCATTGTTGAACACAATTTTGGCTATCTAGTGAGCAACAACCTGAGAGGCAGTTTCAAGTAAAGTCTGTATATGACACAAGCAGTGCTCCTGAGACGGGCAGTGCAACAGTGGAGTAAGCTGTGACTAATTGCTACTGCCAAGGCAGTTCTGCTTCCATGTTGCCAGTGCTCAAACACTAAATTTAATGTTCAGCTTTTTTTTTTTTTAAGCATTCATACTCACTTTGTGGTACCAGCATCATCAGGATTTATAAATTCTTGACTTCCACACCATCCATCCTTGTTATCACAAGACCTTTTTCAGAAAGCAAGTATGCCAGATGGCTGAACACAGATGAAAAGGTAAAACATAGTTAATGAAGATCTAGAGGCATTCGCAAAGTAGCTTCACTGATTTAGTACTTCAGTACAGACAAAGAAGTCTGTGGAGGAACATTACACAGAGCAAGAGTTCTAATGATATCTTCAGCAGACTTCAGAGACAACACTGTGCCTTTTAGGCTTTAACATATACTGCCTGCAGCCTGCTATTACTGAAGACAGCTCTGAGAACAGGAAGAGTAAGAGGAAGGTACATTTACTGTGAAATGGGTGGAAATAGCCACCTACACAGCCTGTCCTTTTTACCTTCCTTTTGGTCACCTCACTGTCACGATGCTTCACAGGTCCGTGCAGAAGAATGACCCAACATTTAACCCCTGAAATCTAGTACATCCACTAAGAAACTGCAGAAACCCCTGAAGATCTTCATTTTACTAACCTTTCTGGTAGGAGACAGATGTTTTTCTTCTCTGCATCAAAAACTCTCTAGAAGTTATGCTGGGACATGGTTCAGCAGCTCTGATCTAGCTGATTAGCAGGTCAGGCTCAAAGAAAAAGACCAGACATCAAACTCCTCAAATAATAGAAGCCCGCACGAGATAAAGAAAAAAAAAAAAAAAAAAAAAGAAAAAAAAAACCCACAACTTTCTTATTGCTACATTATAGTAATTCAGAGGCTTTAAACTAGAAATCCCTGCATACAAAATAACCGAACACAGCAAAATCTTTTCCACTCAACTCACAAGCTGTAAAGCCAGACATTTAACCACAAGTTTATTTTGTAATATTTCCTGTGACTGGAGAAGTGGATATTGTCTATGTTCAGTTTGTAATAACTAAAGGTTCAATATTAAAAAGAAACCATTTACATAAACCCAGCCTCTAATTCTAATAAAGTATACTGCTCATTATTCCCCACACACCACTGCTCTCACATTTTACACTGAAAACAACATTAAAGGACTCTGAAAAGATAACAACAAAAATCGGAATTGTCTGACCTATGTTTTAGGTTGAGTAAACCAGAAAGGGCAATCTGAAAAGAAGTCAAAAAACCTAAATCATCAAAGGTTTGGGAGACCGAGATAATCTTGAGCACCAGCACCGCCTGCACGAGATTACTTGGAACGACAGCGCCATCTGCTGCCCCCATGGCGAATGGCTCCGCCGGCAGCAAACCACACTCGGGTCCCATCCGGCAAATAGAATCGAACTCCCTTCACACGCAGGAACCTGCGCAATAAACTTCTTCACCCAAACGGTCCTCAAACACTGGAACAGGCTCCCCAATGAAGGTTGTTGAACCCCCGTCCCTAGAGGTGTTTTGAAGAGGCAGAGATGTGGTGCATGGGCACCAAGAGCATCAGCCTTGGTACAGTCAGGAAACGGTTGGACTTGATCTTACAGGTCACGTCCAAACAAAATGATTCTATGATTCTGTCTCCCAAGGCATCACTCATACAAACATGGGTTACAGATTTTACCATTCACAGAGAAAGCAGAGGTTGTCAGAGTTCATTTTCTCTGATTACTTCAAAAGGGGAATTTCAAACACTTCTGCACCATTCCCACCTCAAATATTCTATGTATAGTTGGTTTCATCTTTAAGTAGCTTCTCTACATCCAGATTCTGCACCAGCCTCCCTCACGGCCAAATAAAGTGCAAAAGTTATGATAAAAGCTCATGTTGTGAGGCTTCTGTAATACCAGGGGCAGTTTGTGACCACAGACACTAATCCAGAGCAACCCAACTTGAATCCAATCTCCCATTTCACAAAATTTCTCACGCTGCACATGTTCCTAGCCCTTCCCTCCACCAGTAGGAGTCCTCACTAAATGTCCCAGTGAGTTACTGGTGGCACCAGGCAGCAGCTGTCTAGTTGAATTCTGCCAGCCCAGGAACCTGGGTCAGGTCACCCAAAGAGTCAGAAGGGCTTCAGTGCAAGGAGGCAGGAGAGGTGGACCAGGTAGACTGAAGAGGGCAGGATTACAGCAGCACTGTTAGAAGAGTTGAAACCGTGGAGGAGATGCAAACCGCATCCACAGCCATCTTCCCATACAACAGTGACATGGAGGATTCAGCAAGCTATCCAGGAGAAGCACAAGAAAGCATTTAACTCAATAATTTAAATTGAGCAATAAATGTAATCTGTTGTGCTGGTGTGAAGTCTATAAATCTTACATTTGGACAAGGAGAAGGGAGGATGAGAAAGAATGGGAGCACATGAGCAGGAAAGAGTGAGGGCATGTGTGAGAATGGAAAGACAAAGAAGGCTGTAGAGCAGATTAGGCTTTAGTTAACAAGTTTACTTACAAAAAGAGTTTTTATATTATACATTGGAAAGCAAAAGCTTGTCAGCAAAAGATCAGAATAGTAAAAATGCAGAACTGCACTACAAAAAATTTAAACTCTACATTTTTTCCATATTAAAGTTTTGAAAGTCTTAAAAATCTGTGAAGAAATCGATTACAATCAGGCTATTACAATGTGCAGTTTCTACAGTTGATGTGGATGACTAACCTATCAGCTAAATTTAGAATCACAGTGTTTAAACCCGCAACACACAAAACAGGAGTATCTTCACTCTGCTTCACACTTGTCACTCCAATTTTCAGCCTGTCCTAAATGCTACACCAAAGCAGTGAATTTAAGGCAGCCTATAGAGTAGGCAGGTGCCTCTCTCACTGTGCTGCTCTGCTCCCTGCTAACCTGATGAGAGCACTGCTGCAACCATCCTCTTTGCATCTAAGATCCCTGAAATACAGACTGCTGTCTTCCTCACCTGCTTCCATCTCAGAAATCCTCCTACAAGTGAAGCATATCTGCTCTGCCTCAGCACTGTGCAACAGCTCTCCTTCCTTGCCCCATCTTTGGAGAAGAAAACCACAAAGCAGCACAAAAGGAGAATGCAGTGCCCAGCAAGTACCAATAACTTGTATGCCAGCTATACTGAACAGCAGCATCACCACAGCACCCAGATACTGGACTGCACATCAAGACGTAGAGCTGCAAAACATCATACGCACTTATGAAGCTGCATAACAGTAGGAAAAATAAACCACGTTTGAAGCAGTGGAATTGTATGAAAGGGAAAACAGATCTTTTCCTATTAAAAACCACATACAACTGTGCTGAGAGGGGAAAAATTTATTGGTCCTTTAGATGTGCAATGTTTGCTTGCATTCTGTTCAGCACATTCATTCAAATATTACATACCAAGGACATCTTGTCTTCATTTGCAGTGTTAAAGCTGGCTCAACATTCTGTGGAAATGTTAGGAATAAAAGCAAGTAGAAGACAACCTTGAAATGTTAGTAAAATACATGATTTGTTTTTTTCTTATGTCAGCAAACCACTTGCAAAGAACTGGGTTCTGTGCTCAGTGCTCATCTTCCACGACCACAGCTCTCACAAGCAGAAGGCACTTGAAATTCCTGGAAGTTGGACTGTCAGGAAGAGGAGGGATCAGCTACGCCTGCATAACACTAAGCTTATTTGTAGTAAGTACAATACTAGTACAAATTTGAAGAGCCAAAGCATTAAGATACCAAAAACGAGCTAGACATGCTAACTGAAGGGCTGCGAAGCTGGAGTACAACAAATCCGTCGCGTCACTGTCACCGTTACTCATCGTCTCCACCACAGAGGAGCAGGAGTGCTTTCCTGTAGTCTCCAGACGTATCTTTCTGTTAATACAACACATCAGTCACCATGAGTCACAGCCACAGAAATGAGAGCAGCAGCAGCTGCCAAGGAGGACTCTGCAAATTATGCATTTGCCCCACCCACAGGAAAGCCATTTGGATGACTCTCCTCTCAGGAATGAAGCAACGAAATTCCCTGTCTCTTACATTAGAGCTGGATTTGCAAAGACCTTCAGAAACACAAAAAACCTCCGAGAGCTCTACTAGAACTTGAGCTTCCCATTGCTTATTAGAAAGCATTTGTCTGCAGTCAGAAAGTCCAGACAAAGGAGAAGCCCAAAGCAGCACCTGAAGCAACAACCTTTAAGGGGCATAGTTCAATCTAATGGTGAACAGCCCTGTAATTAGTGGGAAATGCTGCTGCTAACCCCACAGGACAGATGCATGGGTCCCCCTCAGAGACAAAAGCAACCCCACCCACACTATTTAAGAGACTATGATGTCAGGAATGGTAACAGAACATAGCAAAAAGTAGCAACTGAAAATAAAACACCCCAAAAAGAAACCCAAGGAATAAACACATTTTAGCTTCAACTCTGCAGCAACAGCTGGTTCTGGATTTTGTATTGGCTCTTTCCCTTCCTGCTCCTTCCCATCCACTCAAACGACATTATGATTCAGATGGATTCCACACTGAAATGCTTTCCACTGAAATGGTGCAAAAGGTTCTACACCAGAACCTGAGATTTAAACTCCAACCTCAAAATAATTCAGACTCCAAACCCCAGAATTTCTCCGGGGCCAGCACCCCCAGAAACAGCAAAAAGCAGAAGGAATCCATACAAGAAAAAGGAAATGAGGCAATAGCTAAAAATGGTGTCTGAGTAATTGCAATTTCAGAAAACCACATCTGTTCTCCCAGTGATCACTGGAAAGAAACCTTTAGTTTGTCATAGGAAGTGTCCTCCCTGAAAGGACACCATGTGGTACTTCCCAAACTGCAGGCCAGCCACCTCTGCTCTTAGCACACTGTACTGTCCAGCCTGACCCCCCACACTCCTGTGAAAATAAATATTGGAAGCAGTGACACCTCACTCACCCTCCTTTTCCCTGGCAACATAACAGTCAGTTTTACCTGAATCATTTGATACAGTGATTTTGCAAAATTCTTTCTGAACTCCTGTCTGATATCCAACAGATCAATTTCACTTCTTGAAACCATGACTCTGATCAAGGTATCATCATCAGTGCCAGCCCCCTGGAGAGAGAAAAGGTTAAATCATGTTATAGCATGAGTTTGTTCTGAACAAACAAGGTGCAACAGGAAAGCACCAAGTGCAACAAATGGTGTTGCAAACACTCCTGAGTTGGGTTTCTACTTCAAAACAGAGGTAGGATCACAAAACATTGACTGCAGTGTGGAGAACCAAGATGCAAGGTGCTCTAATCACTAGACTTCTATGAAGTGCCATCTGGTCAGACCTCTAATTTCATGCTCTATCTCCCAGGCTCCAGCTGTGCATGCCCATATCCATCTAAAGCCATCCATTTACAGGATGACACAGCAGTAGTGGCTGTGCACCACAATCAGAATCACATCCAAATCACCGTTCAACATGGTCTGACACTGCACTCACAGTCAGCTCTCAAGCTGGGTACATGACTACTACAAAAGCCTATCACATCATACAGCAGGACACAGGCAGAACGACTCATTCCACAAACTATCCAACTGTTTATTCTGGAGGCAAACTTCATCAACCCTTCCCCATCACGCAAACACACTCCCACTTGGACTAGCTTTACCGCTTCGAACACATTAAGCTGCCATGCTGGCAGGCAGTGCCAGACTAATGTCCTGACTCCTCCTGCTCAGACAAGTCAGACTCCACATGAGCTGAAGCAAGGCACGTTTTCACATGCTGACCTGCTAATGCACCTCAAGGAAGGACTTTGCAGAGCCCCCACAATCATCTTCAGCCTAATGTCCAGGGTTGCTCAATACTTCAAATGGCTGTAATAGTCTTGGATTACATGTAAAAATGCCCTAAAGTTGCTCGAAAGTGATGTCATGAGTCCACTGGTTTCCAAGTAGGATTTGACATTACAATCTAGTAGAAGCCAGGCTGTGCCCTGTCTAAAAGAAAACTTTGCAGAACTTTGTCACAACAAAGTGATAAATTAGAAGTGCAAATTTTTCTGCCAAAAGAATAATTAATGAAAGACTTTCTCATCTAAAGTGCTAATGACTTTTATTCATACTTGAATATATAACTGAGCATCTCACCAGCAGACATTAATCAGATCCCTTGTAACAGAGGTGTAAAAAGACTTCAGGAAATATTTTCTAATGCATTCTTCAAAAAAAGAAAACATAATAAATAGATAAATAAGAAAAAAAAATCCTGCTTATACAGCTCAACACACTGGTAGAATATTTTGTGTTTTCCAACCTGCATCTTATTTGAGACTGGTATTTCAAAAAGCAGTGAAGCAGCTTTTCAAAATGAAACTGTCATTTCATCCTATTTCGCTACTTCTCATGCTGACACCTCATTGACACAACCATCTGGTGACAAACCGTTCAGTGCTTTTCAGCAAGATAAAGAGATAATTCTTCAAGGGTAGCTAATAACTTGCCTGAAAACAAGAGACTACCTGCCTCAGTTTTAATTGCTATTACCACTGTGAGTTAAGAACACAGCTCCCCCTGCTTATCTGTTCCCATCCAGGAGAAGGTGAAGCTAACAGGAACAGCTGTGTTGCTAATGGGATTCCCCCTAAAATCTTTTATCACTTTGTAAGCCTCTCTCCTTTCTCTCCAATGAGTTTTCCTTCTCAAAAAGAGATGGATAGTCATCAAAACATCTTTCAAAGCCAGCTACACCTTCAGCCTGTAAATTTCACACTCCAAATGAAAAGCACTAAATCTGCACAATCTACAATCAAGTTTTTGGTCATCTTTACTCCTCAACAGATCTAAAGACACTGTAGTCTTTATTTAGCTGAGGTACCCAGTAGATCTAGCCAGACAATTTTCCAATACAGCAAGACCAAGTCCAACAGCAGTTGATAAGAGTGATGTTCCCTTTTAAAGACTCATTGTCTGACAAATTTATGATGAACTGCAAGTAAAGCTCATGAACTGTGCATGTACTCTCTCATATTCCCCAAACCTATTGCAGATGCTTAGTGATACAGCATCCTGTTGGCATCCACAGTGGCAGAAGAAACAAAGAACAAGTGAAAGAAGAGGAAGTGCAGCTGAGGGGACTGGAAAGTGCTGTATGGAGAGTACATACATACCTTCATGGAGTAATAGAGAGTCTCAGCTAAGTAGGCAGGCACACTTCGGATGCATTTCACTGGAAAAGGCAAAGGATGCTGTTACTGGTTGTCAGTCAGGCCAGGACAATCTTCACTATCACACACCTTGTCTTGACAGTGTGAGTATTCTCTCCAGCATGGGCAAAAAAATTACACAGCTGGTCTGTTCCCCTCAGACAGCTCTTTGGGATCTAGGAACTAGAAAGCACCACAGGTTTCTAACAGAGAAGAGACTCTGCTAGTCCAGTTCTACTCCATTACAAATCTGCTATGACATTGTCCTACATGAGATGCCAGGAATACAAACCTCAGGCAATTTTGCCCCACTTTCTGATAGGGTGCACATGACTCAACAAAATGCAGATCACCACCCCCAGGCCCACTTCCTCCATCTCCCCCTTATCTTATTACAGGAAGAACAAAGGTCTGTCTCTAGATGCTAAACCATGTCCCAGATTATTAACTTGACAAAGGATCCATGTTTCCACATCACTTTCTGTAACAACTGCGATTTCAGGAAGGCTGGCACTGAAAGAAAGCAGTTCTAGATCCAGTAATACTTCATTACCAACTGCCAATAGCAGTTTCTCCAAATCACCAGAGGTTTCACGGTCAATGGTCTCTTCAATTTGGAAGCCAGAAATAGTCATGTATTTGTCAAACACTGCAAAAAAGAAAGTGTGCTCAGTACCTGTACAGCCAGCATTCTCCTCAGCAGGGGGTCCTGTCAGCTCTGCCACACTACCCACAGCTCAAATGCTATCTTCCCCTCGCTACTGTGCAACATCCTCCTGTACATGCTTTACCCCATGCATCCAGAACATCCTGGGTGTATAACAGCTTTGCGGAAAAGGAGCTGGGGGTCCTAGTGGGCACCAGGCTGAACACAAGGCAGTAGTGTGCCCCTGTGGCAAAGGTGTCCACAGTGTCTTGGTCAACACTAGTAGGGCTGTTGCCAGCAGGTTGAAGAAGGTGATCCCTTCCCATCTGCTCAGCACTGGCGAGGCCATGCCTAGAGTGCAAGGTCCAGTTCTGGGCTCCTCAGTACAACAGAGATACAGAACAACTGGAGCAAGTCCACTGAATGGCCATGAAGAGACCAGTGCATCTCTCCTACAAATTTAGGCAGGGAGACCTGGAGTGTTCAGCCTGAAGAAGGGAAGGCCCAAAGGGGAAGCTCACGAATGCCAACAAACACACGGAGGGTGTAAAGCAGATGGATACAGGCTCTTTTCAGTTGTGTCCAGAGCCAAGACCAGAGCCAATGGGCCCAGGAGGTTCTGTCTGAATATCAGAAAACATTTTTTTTTTTTCCCCCCTGTTCTGGCACACGTTGTCAAGAGAGGTTGTGGAGTCATTGGAGATGTGCAAAAGCCATCTGAACACAGTCCTCGGCGACCTGTTCTAGGCGGCCCTGCTCAAGCGGATTTAGGTAAGTTGAGCTCCTCAGGTCCCTTCTGAGCTCAACTGTTCTGTAATTCTGTGAACACATCCAGGGAAAGGGTGCAAGGAGAAGATGGGGAGACAGGAAGTTTTAGGGAATGGTAAGCATTCTTCCCAGCATGCAACTACCATTTAGCTTGAATATGAGATCTGTCTACACTGAGCTACTGCATCAAATGAACTTCACGCAGACAAACTGCCCTGCTGCCAATCTAGCCAATTCTGTCCACGAATGTCCTTAAGACCTATGTTTCCTATCATGCTAATTAACTCTTGGGTGAGGCAAAACTTTCTACTGCCAGCTGGGTAACACTCAAACTTCAGCAGAATTTTGCAAGAACCATGCTACCTACCTCTCCTTAAATGGGATACACTTCGAGTTCCCAAGATGGTGATGAATGTTTCTTCATCTGTTCCCCATTTCAGCTCCCCGGCTCTAAACAAAACCTATTGCAAATTCAAGAGATCAAAACAGGAGCATTTCGTACATGTCCACACACCCCAATGAAAAGTTCTGTTGGTCTCACTTTGTGCAACATCAAACTTATCACCAAGCTACAGCTAAATGGAAAACTAACTAAATAAATACATAAAATGACCAAGCCCTGAACTGACCTTAGAAAGGAAAAAATGATAAATTGTGAGCATTTACATGCACAGTACTGCTTAAGGGCCCAAAACTGACTGTGCACACCCTCCATTTAAACCCTGCAGCCTCCTGAAGCTCAGAGAACACAGGAGATAAAAATTCTTCACCAAAGCTCTCTTTTCTGCTTTTTTTTATTTCTTTTCCCTTTTTCAAATCAGACCAGCACAACTTTATTATGTGATGACTCACAGCAATGGGAGAATCACACTAACTTGGCCCAGGATGAAGTGTTCCAACAAGAAAAGGAAAATGCATTTAGAAGTTCTTGGAAAATGTTTTGAGGGCTGCTAAAGTCTGAGTCATACAAAACCAGATTTTAATCCTTTTAGCATATGCATTGCTCTTCGAGTAAGCCTTTGTTCACTGCACCAAGCAAGGAGAAAGATTTATACATACTGTAGCATAGACTATTTTTTCTCTTTTCCCTCCTCAGTGAACAGAGGACAGCAGGCAGGTTTCCACCTATCCTCAGACAGTCAATTATCTCTTAAAAAAAAATAACCCACAGGCAAATCTGCTGGATGGCAACACTGCTGGTAGTCTGTCTGTCCATTCTGTAAAACCTGAACATGACGTTATGAATTTCCCATTTCTTTGTCCCACGATCCTTTCCAAAACATATCTGTGACTGCTGCATGCACTTTTTCATATCAGTGGTATGAAATACAACAGAGTAGAGGAAAAAGAAACCTCAGACTGTTAAGGCATTGCAAGGAGATTTAGTTCAAATAATAAATGCCAAGCTCTTCAAATAAATACCAGTACTCTCCATCCAGCAGCAAACCTGATGTTCCAGTACAGCATTCAGAAATAGCAGGAATGTTATTTCCTTAGAGATATTCAAAGCTGTGCTTGGCATTTACGTCCGGTTTAAGCTTTCACCTGCCCTGCTGCTGTGCAATACCCGAAACATATGTTGACTGCGTAACATTAAAAGTAATAGCCACAAAATCTCTTCCAAAAAAGTTGAACTTCCTCCTCCAGGCATTGTCAGAGAAGTCTTGCAAGTTCCCTGCATGGTCATGCTGTCCCGTAGAATGAATGCTCATTCCTCGACAGTTTTGAATTAATATTTAGCAGCCAACAATAAATAAAAACCACCGCTGGGCATAAAGGTTGCCCTCTGATGTATCAGCTCCTTCTCAAAATGTCACATGAATCAAGAGAAATGGGAAGCCAAAAATAGTCCTACATATGCACAGTCACGCACCTTAGTTCTGATCATCTGTATCTGGCAATGAGAACTAGAAAATTCTCTCAATCTGCTCCAGTTATGCTAGGTGTTGAGTGTAGAGATACCAATAGAGAAATGTAACAGAACACTTCTCTGTTTGGGTTCCAGCTCAAGCCAAACGTAGAGAACAAACCAGAGACCATTTAGAAAAACAGGTCTTTTTTCAGCATTTAGGTACGGTGCCTCCTAATTGCAGACGCTCAAACTCAATGAATCACAGAATGGTTTAGGTTGGAAGGAATCTACCTGCCTTCCAGTGCCTGTGGTTCATGGGTTTCCTCAATTAACATAAGCTCGGCTGAAGGCTGACAATTCCATGAAACAATCTAGCTTATGATTTGAACATTTGCCTCACTAATTTTCCAGCTGCCATTTCCACATAATTAATTTTAAAATCAGGAGAATAATGCTTTCTCAATCTACATAACCAAGGACAGCCTTGTGCCAGTAAAACACATTTAGCCAGTCTGTCTTGCTCTGCCATCAGAATGTTTTATTGATCTGGCATTCTGCTTCTCCTCCTTGTCAGCTTGAACAATCCAGATACTCTTTCATCTGAACTTTTATCTCATATTTATTAGAGGAAAATATCTAGCCCAACGTTATCTGAAATAACCAAGAAGAAAGACTCATTAGATGAGTCCTGTCATCTAATTGCTGAGATATTTGCCCTCAGTACAAGCAACAGAGCCAACAGCAGCCAGCAAGAAACTGCATCAAGAACACCAGCAATCATGACTGGAGTTAAGGATCTTGAGTGTAGTAACAGAATATCTAGCAGGATCACAATTTTATTTCAGGAGGGCCAACTTTGACCTCTTCAAGCAATTACTAGATGAAATAGCATGGGACAGAGTACTACAAGGCAAAGGGGCCCATGATAGTTGGCTGATATTCAAGGAGTACTTCTTCCAAGCTCAGGATCACAGTATTCCAGTGAGTAGGAAATCAAGAAGGGGACTCAGGCATGTTTAAGTAGGGAGTTGCTGGATAAAATCAAGTGGGAGAAGAAAGTCCACAGATTATGGAAGGAGGGACTGGCCACCTAGGAGGAATGTAAGACAGTTGCCAGAGGATGTAGGGAGGCTACTACAAAGTCTATGGCCTCCTTCAAATTCAATCTTGCAAGGCAGGCCAAAAACAACAGAAAGGGCTTCTTCAAATACACTGCGGGCAGAATCAACACTAGAGGCAATACAGGTCCACTGCTGAATGGGATGGGTGCCATGGTGATGGCACACGCAGAGAAGGCAGGGCTGCTGAATGCCTTCTTTGTCTTTGTTTATACTCAGAAGCACCACATCCCTGAAGCCAGAGGAAGACAAGGTTAAGGAG